>JAHZMW010003976.1:0-24151 GCA_027743745.1 Alloscopus bannaensis
AACCATAGCTTAACTGCTTACACACATCATTTAATCGCGTCTTCATTAATGTAACAGTTGACCTGGTTAACCCTCTGTACCATCTTCACAACCGACCATGTCGGTGTTACTACACGCTCTTTTAATCCTCATTGTTAAAGCTTGATTCATTATTTGCCTTCGATTCTGAAAAAGTTTCGTAGAATTTTGCTCTTAAAATACAGGTAGGCAGTTGCATTTGTCTTCCCGTGTGTCAATCCCGGCTATATCAGTAGAGGTAGCATCCTTTTTGCCCATTCCGAGAACGAGTAACCTTCATATTGTTACAACTACAACTCTGAGACGATTACATTTCCAGACTCCGACAGAACACCCTTTTTGAGATGTGGGACAAAGCTGAGCTCTTTCTTTAATCCTCCTGCTGAAGGAGTTCTTCTGACCAATATCTCGGCGGAGTTGAGAAGAGTGAAGCCACTCATTCAGAAACACAATTTCTTCAATGAAATAAAGTGTGGCATGTCGTGCTAAAATGCACAACATTTTTTTTTGTTTCTTTGTTATTTGAAGGATCACTTGCTTTGTTCGTATATACACAAAACATCTATGTACGCATTTCTATTCTTATGTACTTGGGCTCACACGTATGCATATCTAGATAAGCGAGTTGTATGTATGTATGTAGATATGTACATGTAGCGAAGTATAGAGATGCACAATGGTAACTTGCACACAGCCAAACATGACAAAAGCGTTTACACACTGATATGTTCGTAGATTTTCTTCCTAAAACAAACATATCGAGCAAAGTTCTACTCTTCAATAGGAACACCAACTGGAACAGTACATATTATGCATGATTTAAAGATTGCAAAGTAAATGAGCATATTCTTAAATGTACTTTTTTACATATCGGTGATTGTGTCAGTTTCGTGCATAAGCAAGCCATAATAATAAATCTGCCCGACTCGAATCGAGCTTCTTGCTACTAATACCACAATGCAAGCATGACACTTGCTCATTGAATTCAGCTACCACTACGCACAGCTTTCCAAGCAAAAGTCATTTTTCTAGGTATCTCTGTGGTTCAGATTTCGACGTATATCAATAAACTGAACGAGTACTCGAGCAAAAGTCTGAAAATATATGTTCCGCACCATTCAATGGCCAACCACATCTGCATATAAAGTAAAGGTAAAGCAACAAAAACAACCAAACCTTCACAGGAAATGCCACTTAAGATTACCTCAACAGATACCGGAGAGGCAAAAACCTCTTTTGTGGAAGAAAGGTTAGTACTTGTATCTTCCACGTACCTTCATCAACAGCCTTGTCGGCTTCTTGGTACTTACCTGAAAGAGTTTGCAAAGTGCAGTATGGAACTAAGTAACTGTTAAGTATAAGTAACTGTCAGTGGTTTTTGCGTACTGGAAAGATTTTTAACCCTGGAAAAATTATCAATTTTCAATGTCATAAGACAGCGCATGATTTTCATTGGAGTACCTCCAAATTGTGTGAAAATCGTATCACCGATTAATTCTTGATACTGAACGTGCACGTGGTCAGATCACAGCAATTCAAGTGGAAGTGAGGTGCGATACCCATGGAGAAAGTGGGAACGCGTTGACATCATATAATAAAGAACGTTGAACAATCGAAAGCTGACGGAATGCTGTCCAACAACGAGCAGTCGAGTGGCATCATGATGAATGGAGACAACTCTCAACATACTCTGAAAAAGAACGGAAGCATTGCATTTTCTCATGGTGTCAGCTTTTCGGAAACAGGTAAGTGAACTCGTCCAACACGCAGGAAAAGGGACAATTATGTAATGATGCTTTTCAAACCCAAAATCTTTGTTCGTTGTACATTTACATTTATGTTATGATATACCTATTTCGAACGAAACTGTTTTCACTTCGTGTAGGTGAGAGGTCAGGACGATGGAGTTGGTCCGGATTTCAAGCAGGCACCTCTCTAGAAATCCGTGCAAGTCATCTTTTGAGAGCTGTGTGCGCTCTCATGGTCCTAATCTTCATTATGACGGTCGTCTTCCACACGCGCATTCGTGCACTGGAGGCACAGAAGGATCGATTGAGTTCTGACTTGTCCGAGGTAAAGATGCATTTGGAAGTTGTAATCCAAAGGTTGGACACAATTGCAGCCCTTGCCATTCCACCTAAAAGCTTTGAAAAGCAGATAAATTTCAACAGCGAAGAAACTCAAGACTTGCATAACAGCGAATCTCAGGTCAAAAGAAATCATGGACATGAGCACACCAAGACTTTGGTAAAGCGTGCTACGCATGTGATAACCACTCAGGAGTTAAAGTACTCCTCGCCTTCACATTCCTTAAATGCATTGGGCAACGGGTCTGCTCCATTTGACCCAACAATGGATGATTCGACAACGGTCGGGCCAACGGGCGGGGCAATCTCTCCAAAGTCAATGAAAGGTAATACCATGGAACGACACAGCAAAGGTTTTAGACGGCGAAAGTGGACTTGGTTTCGCAAACAGTTGAAGGATCTTAAAACTTCGCACCGCCTTGAAATAAGCGATTTAAAGCGTAATTTTAGCCAATTTCAACAGCAAATGCACTCTGCCAATCTTTCTTGCTGCAAAGTCGACAACGCGTCTCTTCAACACAGTCTGTACAATGTTCCCTCGGGGATAGCTTATTATGGACAAACCCGTAAGTGTGAAAGTAAGACAGCCACCACCACTTCTCATGCCGGTTTTGACAAAAACGCTATATTTCGTATGTGTTTGTGTAGTTTGTGGCATTGGGGCTGCTGGATGGTTCGTTGAGTGGATTGAATAATTAGATAGTCCTGCCCAATGCTTTCCAGATTGTGTTAGAATGCGTGCTCGTACCCGTACTGATCCTTATATTTGTGTTAAAAGGCACATGTACACCTATGTGTGTATGATACACATTAAACATATATGCATTTGTAAGTGTTGGGAATGGAAGTCTGTGAAACTAATGCATATTGTAACATATTATAGTTTCAATTCGAAACTTGAAATCTGCTGTATGTTAAATATGGGACTGTCAATAGACGAAGTTTATATTCGTCGAGACACTCAACAAAATGCATGAATTACAGCAACAAACTGGCTTAAGATTTTTTTGCTGCCTATCTTTTCACTTTTGCTTTTGAAGCTTGCAATTTCCTTTAATTTTCAATTCAACCTGTTGCATTGATAGCTTCTTGCTAATTTGCCGTCTAGTTAGTTAACTCAAACTAATCTGTTATAGGGGATAAAATTTATTACATTAAAGTATTATTATATTCTCCCATTTCGACTTACCTTTTTACAGAGATTCGAGCAGCGTACCTGCAGATTGATGGTTCAAGCGTTAACATCAAGAGGCCAAAGCGTAAGATATTTTACCTATTGCAAGACAACGTGAAGCTTAATTCTTGTGACGCTATGCGGCATTCGCAGTCCGACATGTATGTACATACAAATCTTTAATACCAGTAGAAGTTATTGGGCCATGGTATCTTCCCAGTACCGGAGCAGACGTAGGATTTCAAGACATGTGGTACAACAATTTAAAATTGGACTCTAACGGTACATCAGTAGTTTTCAAGGAAAATGGCCTATTTCTCATTTATGCACAGGTAACCTATTCAAACTTTTCATGAATATTCTACTTCGGGCTTGGGTAGCCTCAAATTGTACAGATGTATTCCATGTTTTTCTAATGAAATTGGTTCTCTTGATACAAGGTTTACTATCAACAACATATACTGGACGGAAAACCATTGCCCATGGGCTATAGGATTTATTTGAAGAAATCGCTGAACGCTAACAATAGCCATTCTTACCTACGACCTGTCGCGATTGCTGAGTGTGTTCCGTCTTACCCCACCACAGTTTATCAAACATGCTTCACACAAGTAGCTTGGTAAGTCATTTTATCAAGATATCAATTGTATTTATCTTCTCCGTCTCAATTGGTAATTCGACGACTTCATAATATGAAATTGCAATTCTCTCAAGGTATGTGAATGCAAAAGATGAAATCTACTTGGAACATTTCACCGATTCAAAACCCATAATCGATGCGTTGCGACCTGGTCAGACGTTTCTTGGGATTGTTCGTCTATCTTGAAATATATTCTTATTGCCATTTTAGTTAAATATGCGAACTTGAATTCGAATGTTACACCTAACCATTTCAATCCTATACAATGTTTTATTGTTTCTCACCACATTTTGGTGACAATCCATAAACTGATATATATTTCTATAACTATATACAAAGCGCAAGTGACAACTGGAAAGATCATCCGTAATCTACTTGTTTCCGACTAGGTATTTAAAGTTTTCAGTGCTGTCCTTACCAGTTGATTAGTCAATTTAAGTTGTATGTTGCGTGAATTTGTATTTCGTAGAAGGCTTGCTAATTGTTAGCAATACAGTCTCGAAGCAGATTTGACTTTCTGACATTCGACACTATTATATAATGGTACCTATACATAATACAATCATCGTTTAAAACATCTCGTATTTTATGTGTTTGAACTAGTATTATATATTTGGTATATATCACATCACAATGGTTGGTTAATATCAAATCTAAACACTATAGCTTGCGGATACGCAATTTATTGAACGTTACTTAATGTTTAATCACCAAACGCCATCACTTGGAGAGATGGTTTATTGTTGCATTTCTGTGATTTATGAATGTGTATTAAGAGCTCGTGTACAGCAGAAGTGTGTAGTACAAAGTAGTTAGAAAACAGATTTGTATTGACGCGTACTTTGCAGAACTATAATTTAATATCTTGTTATAACATAAGTACATCCTCAGCAATGTATGAGTTTCTCCAGTCTCCCTATTATCAGTATCCTTTTTGGTGACAAATAAAGAGTACAAACTGAAGTTGCGACCCTGGTACGTATACAATAAACATATGTACATAACCTGAATACTATTTGGATTACATGGTGCAACTCGATGCAAACAATTACCACAACGGGTATAAGGCCAATTCTTCTGATTGTTAGAAGGAAGTGAGCATTAACCTAATATACATCTGTTACTACTACAATGATTTTCTGTAAGAGATTAAGTTTTCGTTGAGGACGTAGCCCCAAGAAAGTATTTATTGTTACTGCCAGAAATCTTCGTCTTCGTCACTTTCCAGTACTCCAGTCTCAATTTCAATATTTGCAAGCTCGTCTTCTACATCCGTATTTTTCTCTTCTACTTTGCTTTCTTCTTTCTTCAGACCTTGTGGTTCACTTTCAGCAGTTATTAGAATTTCTTCGTGTTCCTGCCCCTGCTCTTTTTCGTCATGCTGATTCACTGTACACGACATGTCAGACTCGGAAAGTTTGTCATTTTTAAGATTCTGACCAAGTTTGGATGGAGTCGTACCAGCGACTTCGAGACTGGTTAACTTTATCTCACAACCGGCCATGCTGCTTAGTTGAATGTCGCTAGGAATGGTAGCACTAACTACATCTACTTCTTTCTGCTTTTCGTTGTCATCATCCTCCACGTCCCAGTCATTGGTGCCATCACTTACTTTCGTGTCAAACTGAACAACTTTGTCATACTCATAGCCTGGATCCCCTTGCCGTAGAAGATTCTTTCGAAAGCTTTCTTCCATCACTGCTTTCCTCTGCGCTAGCTGAGCCGGAGTTAGCACATTCAAGTCCTCATCAGGATCCACAGAATACTCTTTGTCCACGATCTTAAGGGACGTTTCTGAAATTCAATTTCAATTTTGTATAAGCAATATTAGTATGTAATAATAGCATTTAAATATCATGTAATTCATCAGCTCATGAGAATCAAGGTAAGACTTACGGACAGAATTGCCTTTCTGAATTTCTTGAATAACTCTCAACATCTTTTCCAATGTCACGTCAATCACACCAGCTAAAAACTTATTGTGCCTCTGTCGGAGGTTGAATGCGTAGCGTTTTACATTTGATCGGTCCGTAAAATCTCGTAAAGGCATTTTTCGTTTCCTTCGCTTTCTCTCTGGAGAAACGTTATCGTAAGTTAACACGATCGTCGGAGGGTCCGAAATTATCCCTAACGCAATGGGACGAATGAGGATTGTCGTTGTCATCTTGGCTGACTGCTACTTAAATGGTTGCCAAATTTTAATTCTTTTCTGTCTCGAGAGCAAACATTACAAAGTCGGTATTGCTTCTACAAGTAATGTAGCGCAATTTCGCTGCATTTTCAGCACAGAATTGAATCACTATAGCTTTCCCAGCATACCGGTTATCAAGCTGGCCGTTGTGATTTAACGGGAAGTCAACTCTACATGTGGAGAGAACAAGCACCTGTACCCAGGGTACAGTACCCTGTTACTTTCATGCCTTTCGCTAATAGATTACAGTGAAACGGCTTGTTAGAGCTATTTCAAGCACGAATGCTTTGAGATTTATAACTTTCACCATTTTTTGACACAGGAACTTTCTCCTGCCCTTCAAAGACAGGATTACGCAGAGTTTCATTAAATTCATACAAATATACATTCTCCAATTCTGCTTTCACTCTCGTTTACATTGATTGTGTATTTCTTGTGTTGTGCTGCGTTGCTGGTGTTGCGGCATGTGGATCAATACAAGCATTGACAATGCAACAACATTTTTACAGCGGGATCTGTGTGCGCGTGCAATTTCCATGTAGAAATGCACACACATATATAGAGAGAGTCCAATTGTGTGTTTACTAAAAACGTTCTTCAATCACGGATTTGTTAGTATTTAATATTATTGACAATTGTGGAGACTTTAAGTATTAATTAACCGCAGAGGTATCTGTCAAGTTTGTTCGCCCGGACGCCTGTGACTGGTGACATACTTCATGTGCCAAAACGTGGCAAGGAGAATTAAATGACTGTCGAAAGACACCGTATTTTGTGGCTTTATTTTGACACTTTAACTGAGCTAGGAAGGATATCTTGACAAGTTGACCGCTCGTCGGTTGTCATTTGTTGATAAAGTTTAGAAGTTTGTATTCGTAATGGTTTTGATAAGATCTTTTGAAGTGCCCACGGCAGGAATAAAGTTTGAGAATAGTGGTGTTGAAGCATTTATTGACAACGATGCCTTTGGGAAAGGGACTTTGTTTATTACGGAGGCGTAAGTGAGCTACATTACGTGGTTACATTTATATTTGTAGACAAGACTGATCAAGACTCGATGAAGAATTAACACTTGATTGTTTGGATATTTAGAAATATTGCCTGGATTAACGGGGACACGGCGGAAGGATTCAAGGTTGCTTACAAGAAAATGACCCTTCATGCAATATCCAGAGATCCTGGCGTTCATTCGAGGGCCTGTCTGTATATCATGCTTAACGGAAATACACTTGATGATGGTTTGTACAATCTTTTGTCATTTGTACAAATTTTTGGCTTTGTTCTCTCTCCGATAATTTTGTGGATTTTACAAAGTAGTGCACGGATTTGTTTTAGATGAAAACTTCGAAGTGGAATGTCCTGTTGACGTGGAGGAAGGCGAAGAAGAGTTAACTGAAATTAGATTTGTTCCTGATGACACTGCCATTTTAGATGGCATGTACAAAGCAGTTCAAGAATGCTCACTTTTACATCCGGATCCATCCTCAGATCTCTCAAGTTAGTATTTGTAGTTTGTTTGTCTGTAGATTCTGGAGGGTTTTCTAATTGCATTTTCTTGCGATATAATAGATGATGACGAAGATCCGGATGAAAATTTTGAAGGTTTTGTCGAAGAAGGTGGTGATGCCAATGCGGAAGGTTTAGATGACGAATGTGACGATGATGAGGAGGCGGCGGAAGCTGAAAGACTAGAACAGTTTATGCGAATGCAGTTGCACTTTGGAAACCAAAGGAATGACGGTAACCAAAATGGAAATAACGGAAATGGTGACGGTAACCCACCAGGTTTAAACTTTATTCCGGAACCTGGTCAGTTTGATGATGAATGAACACCTTAGAGTCAGTTTTAAAGCTTCCGATTAACTCGTCAGATATTCTAGGCAGGAAAGTATTGTTTTGTTGGAACTATAATTCTAATATGTTTTCGACTACGAATTGAAGTTTTTTAAAATGCTAATTCAATGGAGTGAATAAAGTTTTGTATTTCTTTACATTTATAAGGGGTTTTAGCAGCCCGGTCGTAGTTTACATAAATACTACTTATACTAAACATTTATAGCAGCAGTACTATGTATTTACATACTGTACGAATCAGACAGACAGACAGTATGGACAATATCAACCTACTGTCATAGGTTCTCTTTTTTATTTGTTAAAATAAAATTCTGATTCGCTATTATGAGTAATTTTGGTAACGATCGAGCAACAGTAAGTTTATACAAACCCCACCGTTTTACGTTAAAAACCCAAGTTTTCTATACTAAAAGCTGAAAGTGTTTTTGTAGAAACGCGAGGCTTTTTATACAATAATTGTTTCGTTGGCGGCGGATGACTAGAAGTAATACTACAGTATGTACGTTCCTCGTGTGCCGGTGCCCAGTGGAAAAATACGACTTACATTACACGACGACTTACACAAGCTTTGCTCTATTTTGTAAAAGAAAGTTGAGTTTAAAATTTAATTGCTACAATGGATGTTACATAAACATACATTGTGTAAGCTATGAGTGCAGGGTCGTGGTCTTACAGGCACTTGTGTATGTATTACTATATATACAATGTAATATTCAGTCCCTTATTTAGGTAAACAATCTTCAAATACTTTGGCCATTACGTTAGCCCAAACCTGATAACCTTTAGCGGACAAATTAATGCCATCCGTGTCATACAAATCCTCAATGATTTTTCCAGTTTCTGATTCGGTAAAATGGGACCACATATCCAAGAAACGGATGGTAAATCCGTTTTCCACGTCGGATAACAGCTCATTCGTATCTTGAATGGCTGTATTGAGGTCTTTGTCCCAGCCTCTCGGCATGATTCCCAGCAGTAAGATCTTGATGCCTGGACTGCTCTGCTGGAGCAGAAGAATTATTCTTTTAACTTGTTGGAACACAATTATTTCCTTAATCCTAAACCGTAGGTCTGTTGCACCGATCATCAGTACTGCAGTCCGTGTACCCTCTAAAGGTATTTCTTCTCTCTCCAGCCTTTCAATTAGCATTAGAGTCGAGTCGTTAACATTGGCGTAATTCACAGCGTTTATAGGAGCGTACAGGTGGTTCCAAACTTCTTGGCCTTGTTCTGCCCACTTACACGCCAGTGTATCACCTAAAAAGACTGTTTATCGCAAGAGAGACTTACATAAGTACTGGAATAGGAAAGAGCATTATAATACTCGGAGTCATTTCGAGCTCTGGTATGAACAAGTTTTGGGCGAATATAATCAACCAGGCGTGCGCACCTATTGGATTAGACGGTGCTTTCGAGCCTTCCTTGGAAATGGATCTCCGCTTTCTTCCAGAGTAAGACATTGTCACTTAACACTAACACTTTCACAAAAGTGGCGTTTTCCTGGGGTTGTGAATCACGGTACGACAATGAAATGAAGTTAATTTGGTACAGTTCTCTTAGATTTCACCGGCTTTCCTCACCTTATAGATCCAAAGACTAGAGTGAAATAAATAAGTTTCACTTCGTGCATCTGAAGAAAATGCAGCCTTCCATAACTCTGGCACACATTATGTATATCTTAACTTTTCTCGGTCAGTTTTTGTGTAGGCTTGTAAAATATACTGCTCTCATTTAAGTATTAAATCATCGGAAAGCTTGTAAAACCCCATGCAAAGTCACCGACTGTGGAATAGAACGGTGGGTGACTGGATGTGTGCAGTATATCAAGTTGAGAAAACCAGAAAGATACCATCAAATCAGCGTGCTTCCTTCCAAAGTTGCATCAGTGTGTACGAAAGAATGTAGAGATCTGTAGCATCAATCAGTCTTCCAACTTTCTTCACGGTACTGTAAGCAAAGCAGTACTTTCAACCTGTGTTATCTATAATATCGATTTTCAAAAAAGTCATATATCGTACGTTTGCATTCGTTGCTATTGTGTATGTCATTGGAAATTGAAAAACTTCAAATTGTACATTTGTGCCATGTAATAAACATGCGAACAAACTGCATCATCTACTCTAATATAGTCCAGCGCTCTTTGCGAAAATCGTATTTACTTTGCCTACTTCCCTTGAAATTTATGGTGACCGATCTCGTTTAGTAATTGAGATCAGATAATAATATACCTCACTCTCGCAGGGTGGCAAATGGCGATGTGAAGTAGAAATGGGATTTTGTATTGGGTCATTTGCACGTATTCAAGGAGTGGGAATTATTTTTGGGTACTCAGCCAAGATGTGAAGTAATATATGTACACAATTCAAAATACAAATTTGAATTCCAGATGCTGACGATGCCGATATTATACACTTTTGGTGTATTTACAAGTATTTAGTACTGATATGTATGTACATATGTACGCGAAGAATTTTTTCATATCATTCATAATATCAAAAGGCGCCCACACACTCGGATGTTCCAATAAAGTGTCTTGTTGGACCGCAGTCTGCTTTATTGACGCCGAGTGTGAGGAAATATGACGATACGAAAAACATAAATTTCCTGTTCAGCAATAATATCGGGAACAACGAGAATGTCAGTATGTACACTTACTTTTATAGATGTACAGCAAGATTGAGGCATTAAGAAAGGGTAATTTGGATGAGGACCACTACACAGAGGGTGTTTTTGTGTGCAATTTTACCTTGATGCATAGTATAACCGGAAGCTGTACATGTCGGGAATGGTGAGAAACGGTGATATTTGCATCTATCTCAAAACTTTTCATAAGTATTCATATTTGTGTAAGTCGATCTTGGGTGGAATATTGCAAATAAAACATCCAAGAATATATGGAAACATGCTGGCCTCCCACCCTTGTGTCTGCTAATCTTACATCGAGCTCTACAACTTGTCGAAGCAGAGCAGGCCAACACGCATATTTCACTTCAACATCTTTGCGAAGTATTCATACGGCACACTCCTGAGCGTATCAGTCGGTTCTCTTGAAATCTGATGATGACAAATATTTCAAGTAAAGCTTTCACACAGAATTCCTTTCCACATTTTTCTTCCTTTTTCCTAAAATAAAAATTTAAGAGGATGTTTAGAAAATGTTTTACGATCTTATGGATTGATGAATTCCATACGAGATTTATCTGCCAGCTTTTTCAATCAGCCAGCAACAGGAAAAAACGTCCCTGTTGACTATTTATTTTTTGAAGAGTTTATTTGCTGGTTGATGATTCGTACTTTTTTCCTCGAGAGAACAAGGAATCATTGACGAGTTGTGGCGAGGTTATGTATGTTCAGTTTGACTGCAACGAGAAGGCAAAGTGATAAGTGATGTATGCAGAGGAGAAAAGTAGGACTTTGTGAGCCGGTGTGCATTTCCACTTTTGCGTGGTTGTACCACTTCGGCTATTTAATATCGTATTTGAAAGTCTTGTATACATCAAAACATTCCTGAGTAGTAAATTTTAATGTAATGTTTCCCGATCAAGTTTATGCTCGTGCGAGGTATCGCGTTTTTCCATCATTCTTGTCAGCGATATGAAATATGACCAAACTTCCAACCACCAGCCGTTTCTGGCTTATTGAGTTGAACCTTGAAGCGAAGCGATTAAACGTTCGCATCTTTCATATCTTTGCCTCGGACTTCCGAACGGTTTTTGCACAATTTGAATCAACTCCGAACTCCAAGCACGATATGTTTGTGCTGATCATTCGAAGGACAACTTTCAATCTGTATGATATCATTGCGCAAAATTACGTTTTAAAGATGAAAACTTGTGTTCAGAATGGTCCTGTGACTTCTCAGCTTGTGCTCATTCTTCGCAAAAGAAGATGGTTTACCACGGTACGGTGTAACTTTGCTCGTACCGTTTTTCTTCTAATCGTTGATTAAACGGTTTCACAGGATGTTAGACGGGTCGCTTTTATAATCTCTGAAAGAAACCAGTTATATAATTTTTATAGTAAATCAAAGGGGTTGGAGCAATATTGACAATTGCGCGAGTGGTCTAATTGTATCGTCATAAACATATTGAGCATAGTATTTTTTATAGAGGGTAATGGAATCTTTTTGCTGATGCAAACATGTAATAAAACAGCGAGTTAGAAGTTCTACTAGAACTAGAACTGAAACGCCTCATGTTTTGAAAACCTGTAATGACTCTTGTGTACACTGTCACAGAAACATGTTTTGTAACAAAAAGCTGCCAGAGCGGAGCCAAGTGCGGATGTGGCTGATTTCTCAAATTTTTGGCTTCACTCTCACAGTAAATTGCCACGCATTGTATCAATTACCCATATTTCAAACTAATCCAATCATTCATCTTAAATGACTATCTAGTCGTTGGAAAGCTTAAATGGATGTTCACCATTGACCCTGGAGTTAAAGCTATTAGCATAAAATATGTGCAGGTTACAAAGTGTCATCATTATTTTTCAAAAATCTTGTCTCACTGTATGCGTAATAGGTAAAGGATGCATGAAAATACTATCACGTCTTGAACATTCTTTCTAGGTATCAGAGCCTGACTTTAGATTCTGCATCATTAAGGTTCGGTGCTAACCAAACCATGTCCAGCGTGTCACTCATGAATGATTGTCCACATCTGCACTCATGATGAAGTGATCGAAGAGAGCACACTTCGGTCACACGTCGCAAACTACACGTGTGTACTGATAGACAAGAAACGGTCTGCATTGTATCATCATTACTTATGAAACTCGCATTCTAACTGAATGTCAAGTGTTCAGTTATTAGGCACTTTTAGTATGACTACTTATACATATATACTATGCGCTTTTTTAACTTACTTAGGTAAGTATCCAACACTAAAAAAACTAAAGACTATATATGATCTCTCGAAGAGACTTTCTCGTTTTGACAGTTTCTAAAAAACAGCACATGTTAACATTTTAAAAATATGAGAAGGAAAAGAGTGATTGATTCACTCATCGTTAGAATAAAGTGCATCATGAAAAACGGGAAAATTCTGAAGTACAGTAGCTAGATATTGTATAAATAATCACAAGGTCAACCACGAAGAAGTACACTTGATTTTTTAGGCTTGAGGGCAAAATGAATGGGTTCACAATGGCTACGATTACACACGTTTCATATGGAAAGAAACAAAGATACAAACATATATACAAGTAAAATTGTTCGTGATCGCCGATAGCTGCAAAAACAACTACAATTAAATCATTATACATAATATACTGGAATATGCAATCTACTGTAAAGCAATCGACCAATCAGTACATAGTTTGTGTATATGTCAACCACATATGTATATGCATCACTCATTTGTACATATCGACAATTCGAACGTGTCGTGTGCATAAGAACATCAAATTATTATTCATATTTATCACATTGAATTTTGAGGATGCGTGCAAAACGGAGAATAATTCGACAGCGCAAATTCATACCCCGCTTCTCCTTCTCACAGGCGTGCACTGTAATTCTGAAAATTATCTAAATTGTACTTGACATTTTGTTTTAATTTTGATTGTAAGCAGAGAGCCTGCGAGAATCTTAGCTACTACTTTTGAAGAAGCGTTCTAGAAACAAAGATAAACTGTCTTTGTAAATATCTCGTCGGTACTCTGGAATATCATAAATGAAATCTTGACTAGTAACAGACGTTGCTGATGGGCAATAGAGTTGTTCATTTCCATCAGCTTCTACTCCAGAGAATCCAAGCGAACTAAATGATGGAGGTGACTTTACTGATCTTCGAGAAAGGAAAGTCACAGGCCCGTCCTCCGGTACAGCCAAGGATTCTCTGCTAGACGAAGCTGAAGAGTCGTATAAAGCTACTGGTTCTTCCGCATCTAACCCTGAGGTGATCGTGGTAAACGTGTTATCCTCTCTTCGATTGCTTACATCATTCGTGGTACTGGCATTTGACACAGTCGAAGCATTGGTTTCTTGTACGGATAGTTGGATCACATTTTGTCTTCGGCTGTTGTTGTCTTATGAATACCCAAATAACCATTTCTATTTAATGTAATAAAATGCATATTTCGATTTGAATACCTACGTGAATCCCTAAACCGTGAATACCTCGATTGGCTTGAGGCGGTGAACAAATATTGAGCACATTTTCCTGAGTACGTGCTGTCAAAACCGTGAAACTTAGCGAGCGCAAAGCCTCTGGCTGAGGCATTTTACCGGGTAGTCGGAAAATCGTGTTTTTCCCGAATGATTGCTGTCTTCCTTCTGATCTGGTGGCCTTCTGAGTTCTGGCTGTATTACCAACGGAAGTATAGATGAATTGATTTGATTATGATTTGCTGCGAATGTTTTGTATTAGTCAAAAATGGAAAGAAGAATATCTTTAAGATTTGACTCTGATTTTTGACTGTGGGGAAAGACGAGAAAGACTTCATTCCACTTGAGTCGCTCACCTGAATTCATATTTTCCATAATTTTGCAAATTTCGGCATTCTCTTTGTATTTACTCTCACTTGACATTTCAGTAGTCAAAGAATGGTTTGGATTTCTAACCGAGTCTCCTGACTCATCTGGGAAAAATGAGTTTACTGGCGACCCGCCATGAGTTTCGTCAGTCACTAAAGCTTCACTCGACCGTGGTTTTATATGTACGTTTAATTTCGTGGTGCATGTTGGACAACAGATCTGAAGAGATTGCAAACCAACTGTATCGTTCATCAAGATTGGAGAAGTTTCAGGTGAAATTAATGAATTTGCCTTTGAAACGGATTTGGAAAAATCAAAGTCTGCGTACTTGCAGTTCCCAACTTCGATTATTGGTCTCATTGTTGTTAGAATGTCTAAAATGGCAAAACACAGCCAGCTTAGCATAATTTAGTGCGTATAAGGACATTTCATAGTTGTCGATGTATATTTTTCGCCCAAGACCAATGTGTAACCTTTTTGTCATCTTGGTCACGTAGCTACTACATATGTATATGTAGTAGACTTGCTGAATGAGCGTCCCCTGCTGTCCCATGCTATGCTGCACTTTCACCTACCTAGCCTACCGCTTTCTCTCGCCTTGATGATTAACAATTTGCATTTGTCAAAGACAATCTCGTAGTTTCCATAATTTTTGTGTACCTATGTCGGATGCATTAAGAAATCGAGTAAACATGCATAAAATCATGGTGAAAAATTGTATTTGTGTTTATCATCCTCAAAACTGACTTTCATACGCTAAATACAATTTACAAACAGAATTGACTTAAAAAACTTACTCCTACATTGTGTTCACATTAACCTTAATGTGTTGTACCTTAATGAGATGTATAAAAACGGTTTATTGAAATTTGTAGCACCCATTCAACTTTCAGCATTTGTAACACTTTCAATTTTTAATTTTCAAAGAATCTTGAGTCCCTCGCCAAAAATTTTGATGTGTCAATTCTTACCAGGGCGGTGGCTCAATTTTTAATTTGGACCACTTACCAACGAGTTTTTCAAAAACCTCTGACAACTGTTCAGTCTCATTAAGTACGTTTTGCCGATTAGGTGTTTCCCACAACGTGACAGGCGTGATATCATCCAGCAGTTGCACACGTTCCGTTTCTTTCTCGGGTCCAGATTTGGGAGAGCTCTCATTTGTGCGCAAGCCATTGGTTTTATGCTTACTCCGTAGTTCTCGTAAAATCAAGCTTGCATCAGGAAAGCTGCCACTGGAAGTTGACGAATGCAGACTTCTAGACGACTCATTTTGCTTATCGGTCAGATGCGTTTCGTCGGGAGCACTTGAAGCAAGGCTCCTCTGTGATACATTAGCCTCTTCATGTTCTAGCTGCTGCCGCTCTGCGTGCTGGTGACGGCTTAATACTTGCAGCATTCCCGTCAGCGAGTCATCAGTTGTTCCACTGCTCCTGTCAGTTGTACTATCATTTTTACCGCTTCCTGAAGTGCTTATCGAAGTATCTTCTGATTGCAGAAGGCGTCCTACACCAGCCACTATAGCTGTCTCTGCGATTGTGGAACTAGTCTCGACTTCACTCTCCTCTTCACTTAATGTAGGTAGTGGCAAGGTCTTCCAAGTGACTTCTGCTTCTCCACTGGAAGGGGTTCCAGTTTTCGAACTAGACATGGTGGTGGATCTGGTATTTTCGGAGCGCGAACGGCTTTCTGGAGTAGATACGCTGTGAAATGACTTTAGCGAATCTGATGACAAAAGGTCTGAGTCGGCTCGAATTATAGAGGACGATGACGAGGAAACTGGAAGCTTCTCAATACTCTCTGGTCTGCGCGCTAAAAACTTGTTCAAATAGTAATACAACGTTCGTTTCCTCATAGTTTCTGTTGGATCTTCAGATGATATAGATCGACTGTCGGATCGTTTGGGGTGTAGTTTCCCATCCGGGGTGGACGTGAAAGGCCCGTCTGGTGGACTGTAGTAATCTGTTGTAATGGAATTCATCTCAGATCTATTTGCCGTTGATTCAGTGTCTTCATCACTTTCTACAGCAGAAAACTCATCCGAGGTATATTCATCCTCATTTTGTGTGGATGGTGCAATGACATTATCTTCGGGACCGATAGGAGCTAAAGGTGAAACAGTTCCCGGTACTTCTAATTCACGCCCTTGCAACGTCTTATTCTTTACTCCAGTAAATTTCTTTTTCAAGTTACCCTTTCTCTTTGTCATTGAACCCTTATCGCTTTCACTTTCTACAGCAGAAAATTCATCCGAGGTGTATTCGCCTTCATCTAGCTGCGGTTTAGATTTAGCAACAATGACTTGGTCCCTGTTTTCAGGCTCCGTAGGAGATACCCGTGGATCAGGGGAAATTATTCCTGTGTCAAGCCCCTGCAATCTCTCACTCTTTGCTTCAGTTGCTTTCTTTTCCGGTGCGGTCTTCTTCATTGCAATTTTCCTCCTTTCTGCCTTCTCCAACTTCGACAAGATTTGTTCCGCTTGCTTTACATTTTTCTCTTTGTAACTTCGCACCAAATTCTCTGACGATTGTCTATCTTTCTCCGTTGCATCAAAATTGGTTTCCACACCCGTTGTGGGAGACGCCACCTTCGGAGCTATGCGCAACTCCATTTCTTGACGAGTCTTTTTATTTACTGCTGTGGCACGTGTTTTCTGCCTCGACTTTTTCATTGGCACTTTCCTTTCATTTTCGCTTTCTATAGCAGAAAATTCGTCTGAGGTATACCCGTCTTGGCGTAGCTGCGGTTTAGACTTGGCATAATTCTGTCGATCACTACTTTCAGGCTCCTGAAGAGGTACTCGTGGATCAGGTTGAAGTATTTCTGTATCAAGCCCCTGTAATCTCTCACTCGTAGCTTCTGCTGCTTTCTTTTCCAGTGTGGTCCTCTTCTTTGCAATTTTCTTTCTTTCTGCCGTCAACACGCTTTGCTCGGCTTGCTTTTCTTTTTTATCCAGTGCATCGGAATTGGTATCTACGCCCCTTGTAAAAGAATCTTCCGATGCTCTGCGTAAATCCTTTTCTTGAAGAATCTTATTTAGTTCAGCTAGTTTCAGCTTTTTTGTTGCCATTTTCCTTTCATTTTCACTTTCTACAGCAGAAAATTCGTCTGAGGTAACTGGTAAGTCGCTTCCGTGTAATCTCTCACCGCTTCTAACTTTAGGTAACCCTTTTCTCAAAGTGACCTTTTTCAGTGTAGTTTCCTCTCGATCAGTGTCGCTACTTACAGCAGAAAATTCATCTGAGGAGTAATCATCCTGCTGTTGGGATTGATGTTTAGATTTAGAGCTCTGAACATTATCTTCAAGTCCAAGAAGGGCAGCCTGTGATCCAGATCCAAGTATATCGATGTCAAGTCCTTGCAACATCTCATTCTTCACTTCAGTTACTTCCTTTTCTAATCTGGCCTTCTTCATTGCCATTTTCCCCCTTTCCGCGGCCCTCTGTACAAGTTCTTCATCTTGTTTTATCTTTGTATCTTGGTCACGCTGCAGCTTTTCTGATGATTGTCGGCCTTTCTCCCATGCATCGGAGTTGGACCTCCCCTCCTTCACGGCCAAACCTTTTGGAGCTATATATTTCACTTCCCCTTTAGGTATTGCTGCATCAAAGTACCGTACTGTGGAATTTTCAGGTTTAGCTACAATAGTCTTGCCAGGTAGCCTAGGTTCCATGTAATACTTTCGAAGAGTTAATCTGTCGTAGAGTGATTTTACTTCAGATTTTTCAGATGATTCCAGCAATTCCTCTACAGGTCCCCTCGTCCTAATACGAACCATTTTGTTGAGTATACCCTCTTGCACTTTAGCTGCTGCAGCGGCATCCTCTCGTTGGTTGAGCATGTCGGTAGATGATGTAGAGGAACAAACGCGTCGAATTGTCTCTGAAGATTTCCGTTTCGCTTTCGCAGAAATTAATGAAGCACGTTGCGCAGATTTTTTGGTTTTTGGGTCCAATTCATCGTTGGTCACAACCCTCAAACTTTTTGCTATGCTGGGTAAGTATTCCGGTGGCCCATGCTTTGGCCTAATTAAAATGAAGGTTTGTAAGTTGTTATTATATAAATGCAAACGTAAAATGCATAAAAACAAATTATTCAAAGGCTAGTCAAAAATATTTACCTTGATTCGGTATTTAAGTTAGTAGCTACCAACGGTTTCCTACTGGCTGCGCTACTAATTAACTCCTTGGACTTCCTGTCCTCCAACCTACGAACTTCTTCTTTCCGCTTCAGAAGCGACACAGTAGATCTAGCTTTCATCTCTTCGTCTTTCGCTAGTTTAATCAAGGCAGCAGCCCCTCTGTTTTTCGCAACCTCTTCATCCTTAAGGCGCTTTAGTGATTTCAATTTTTCAGCGTTCTTGAAACCTGCTGCGGCTCGATGTGCCATTCCAACTTCTGCCATTGCCAAGTCGTGTAATTTTGTCAGGTGCTCGATATTTTGAATCGCCGTGGATTGGGCCTCTTCTGTTACCGCATTAGCCAAATTCTTAATTTCACGTTCCTTTGCTTCCTGGAACCTTCTCCTGGTAGCTTCTGTCCAAGCCATTGCTTGCTGACGAACCTAATTATGAGAATAACATAAATTCCTTATTTTGCTCATCATATATAACTCACCTCCAACATGAAAAACTCCCAACTTGACAGGAAAATTCTTTCATCTTCTATAACATATTTACCACACTCTGCATAATAAATAAGCAACTAACCTGAACTTGCCGCTGCAATCTTGCTTGCCTCATTTGCAATGCCATCACCTTCTTTGATTCTTCTTTAATTACCTGCTCCATCTTTCCTGCCTTCAAAATAACTGATTTCACTCCTTGTACTCTACACCTCTACTAACTTTCACACGATCAGTGATCAATCATAACTGCTGGCGACATGAAGCGACTCCGGTTCACTCAATCACGATATTATCAGTGTTAAACAGTAATGATTAAATTTAAATTAGACAGTATTTACTATTGGATATCCAAAGTGTGTAAAACACAAAAAACAACAGTGTAAAATTTATATTTATTCTAATAGTCCTTTAAAAGATTACTTATCACTCTTCGCATGTGCAGAACTGTCACTTTGTGTTTGTTTATGTATTGAACTGGTCGTGTATCTGAAAGAACAAATGCTCGTGTGGGAGAGTATCCGTTGTTGATGTTGTGGAACGGCGATTCCCGCTGCATATTGCAGTCTCAATGGTAAACTTGGGAAGTTCTCTCTAGTGCTTGGGTTGCGAGCTGAAGCGCATGAAGACCACACAAGATGACCACAAATGCATCACAACTTGTGATTCACAAGCAAAGGTGGGGTGTGCCGTGATGGTGTTTTCATAGAAAATGATTTTGGAGTGAGTCTTTTGAAACTTTTTGTTTATTACATGCTACTAAATAATTACTATAAAGTACATGTTTACTAGATTGTCACAAGTCACTAATATTTAAAGAATCCCAAAATGTCGTTGCATTTTCGAAGGCAGGGACGGTGATCATTTTGACTTCCTTGTCAATCTGCAAGAACTTGATGGCTGTGGCCTTCGGGTCAATTTTCTCCCAGATCTTGACATCCTTGTAGTCCTCCGAAGTGTACAATGGCTCCCTACAACAAGTGGTTTAGACATTATGACATGGCTTTCACAGACATATTACGGATAAAAAACGTATGCTGTATAGACAGTTCTTTGTTGTTTGTATACCCGAACGTGGCAAAGTTAGTGTACAAGTTTTGGAGTAGCTGGACAATCGCAAAATCCTTCTGAAATCGACCAACGGGTTTCCTATCAGTGCGATTGAAGAGCAGAGGTATGTCTTCTCCATGAATACTTCCAAATTCGTATGGATTCAGCTGGAGATCACTTGCAAATCCCAAGTAGTGTCTGTATGAGAAGTATTCTGCGTACGTCGGGGCTATTTTGGAATGTGCTTCGATCGCCTTCCGGATCCCATGTGAGAAGTGTCTGTCTGTCGCAATCTGGGGAAATTAATAAATAATCGTGGGTACGCAGCATCAATGGAATTTTATTGTGCATGGGCTATTGACTTTAGTACCTGCCCTAACGCTTCTGGGTTCCTAGAGAGGTAACTGTCACCTCCATATTTTCGAATGATCTTCATGGTCGTCAGAAATTCATTCGAAACTTTTCCTTGATAATCTAACAGTTGAGGTGCCAGTGGCCATGTAATTAGTGGAATAGCACCCACCGGAACAGTTTCAAATCCCGTAAACTTGAAAGCTACATTGGGAGCACGGATGGGAATGTGGTTAATATCATTATTACAAATTGGTGCAAGCGTGCATTATTTTGATACTCACCTAGACCTAATTCTAGTTCCCGTGAGGTCATCGTAAAGATGTACGGAATTTTTGCGACTTCACCGAGTTTGTACAAGTTTCTTGGTGATTTTGTTATGAAAGCGTCTGGAATGTCGGGTTCTATCACTGGAAGAAACAGTCTGCGCTCCATTACCTGAAATAAATTTGCGAAGGGTAGAATTATATCAAAATCAGCTAAGCTACTTAAATGTTCACATTCGAAGCGCTTACTGCGGCTATGGACATCGCAGCCGTAATATTTGCACTGGTGCGAGACCTCAAGCAGTCTACCATGTACTGAGATCCTAATTCTGGTCTGCATCTGTTCAGTGCTGCAATTCTAACAGCTAAAGGAACCATTTCATGGCTGGGTCTCAATGTCCACGTATTGAAAGCGGAGCCACTAATGGAGATCCCTGCAGATATCTTTGATTTGGTGCGATTAGACATTATGTGCATATGAGTTGCAGTCGCGCCTGCACTTTGACCGAATAGCATTAACTTTGAAGAATCTCCGCCAAAGTTGTGAATGTGCTTTGAAACAAACTCAATCGCTTCCTGTTGATCTGTTGAACAAACGTATTTACCTATGCTCAAATTTACGAATACTTTTAATTGCAGATATTAACAGCGAGCGGCGAACACGTACCTTTGAGTCCCCAGTTTCCAGAACAAGCACTTGTGCCATCAGTAAAAAAGCCTGAAAGTTTCATTTACATATTTATTCTCGGATACATTGTATATTGCTTACGTAAGCTAAGTAATTCGACTTGCTCAGTGGAGATAATTCTTGTAAGAAATGTTTGATTTACCAAACACTCCGAGTCTGCAACAAAAAATAAATCGCCAATTTTTGTGACTATTTTTTGTTTTAAACAGAAATAAGATTTGTAGAACGAAACGTTACCTGTAATTGATGGTAACTAAAATTATATCTTGTGCCAAGAAATAGGACGGCCCATACAAAGACGAGTGACCAGTATGAAACAGACCTCCTAAATACATCAAGTGTTTAGTATTTTTCTCAACCATAATAGCAGAGAATTTTAATCCGACTTGACAGTAGGTATTTCAGAGTTTACCGTGAATGAAAACCATAGTTGGAAATTTGGGCTTTGTCTTTCCATGAGGAATCTAAAACGTTTATTCAGTTAGAAAGACTTTTGACTTAATATAGAACTGATGCCGTTGAACTATTATTGTTAACTACCTGAGGCGTGTAAATATTCAGGTATCTGCAAAAAACATGTTTGACAGATAATTAATTTTTAAATAACATCCTGCTTTCCGGAGCAGTTTTACGCAACCGACATGACAATTACGTGTGTATGAATTATCAATATGTATTTTTAAAAAGAATCATACAAGCAATCTTCTTGTCCAGTGGCTCTGGAACCGGGTCCTCTTCTAGTCTGAGTGCAACGGGGGCCCCATGCTTTAGCTTGCAGTGTTCCAGTCCACTTTTTCTTAGGAACTGGAGCCTTAATAACAGGATGTTTAGTTTATTAGACATTTGATGCGATTATGTATTATGTATTTTATACAATACACTACAATACAATGTATTATGTAAGAGCATTGACGTAGTTAGACGTATCTCCCACTAACCACTCGAATATGGTATCCCTCTATTTTTCCTAGCTCAGT
Organism: Alloscopus bannaensis; assembly: GCA_027743745.1. Classification (NCBI taxonomy): domain Eukaryota; kingdom Metazoa; phylum Arthropoda; class Collembola; order Entomobryomorpha; family Entomobryidae; genus Alloscopus; species Alloscopus bannaensis. The sequence continues at coordinate 22,398 of JAHZMW010003976.1, forward strand.
GTATACCACCGGCAAATGTAGCGTCTTATCTAAGAAAGGGTTACTGTCACTGCCATTGGTAAACTTCGCACGTCCCTGACGAATACTGGGCCTGTTTCCGAATCCTTCCGGTAATAGAACCGTGGGATCCGTTGGTAAATCTCTTTCTCCATTTGTCAAAAGACTCATGGACACATTCAAAATATGAAGGAGCTTGGTAAGCACTGAACGAAAGTCTCCAAACTGCATCCTGGCGATCCATTGGATTGTGGAGTTTCTACTTTTTTGCTACCATCTTCATCTTTCGCTCACAGCACCCAAACTGTTAATTCACTTTGTAACTAGCAATGCCGAAATCCATCTAATAACGCACATCTCTTCTTCTTGTTGTACACTTCCTGGCTGGCTGAATTGAAACTAGTGTTTGCAAAAGAATTGGAATTTCATTAAGTTAAGACTGCTGAGAATTTTTAGGATTGTATGTAAATTGCCAATCAACTTGAATAAGACTTTCAACTGGCAAAGGATACAACGTAGAACACGCCAGGATGAAACAATGAAAACCCAGAGTTAGCCTCGACTAAATTTTTTGTATGCATAAACCCTTTGGATAGCAAAATATAAGCCCACGTATGCAAAATTAGATAGGGTGTATTAATAGAATGTAAGCACTACCTACCCCCGTATTGTGCAGACGGAGACACGTCAAGTTTTCTCAACCAATTTTGGTAAGTGTGCTTCATTTCATATTTCAGTCCCACTGCTCAACGCTTTAATGAACCGTGTTTAGATCGAAGTAAACTGATGTCAATTAGTGTTACGCAAGGTTTATGCTGGCTCATACCGAAATATACAATATAGAAGCGTTATATATCTTTCATAAGCGCAGAAAAGATGGTGAGGCATAATTGCATTCACCCCCTCTGGGAACTGAAAACGTCTTGATGAAGGTCTTTCCCTGCGATGCTCTGATCTGCACACAACTCACATTTTAACTGATGAGTCTGATAGTTGTTGTAAACTGCGTGTTGATGTACTTTACTTTCGTAGATTCACATTCCAATTCTGCATTCACTCACTCCTGAGTTCATATTTGTAATCTCTTGTGGCTGCCATTGGGTTTCCATTGTTGGTTTGAATATGTGATGAATTCTCATGAAATCATAAAATGGACGTAATATGCTAGCTTATCGCATCATGCATCGCTAGCTTATGCAAGTTGGTTTTCTGCTTGCGTACATACAGCACATATGTATGTACATATATATCTTGTATTGATTGTGGAGTGAGGCACGGAAGGTGGATTAACAAACGTCGTCACTGAAGAAATTTCCCATCCTGTATAATTCCTGTATGCTTTAATGCTACTCTAACTGAGCTGGTACGAATAATGGTCTGGTGTATTGGTTGTACCGCACACTAACACGCAGGAAAAAATTTCAATTTCACAATTCAGGTTCCTCGGTCTTACTCATCCATTTGCGGAGATGCAATAAGTTCATGTAATATCTAATTCCAATAACTATCAAAGACTCTGTATAAATGATGAAATACCATGATTGGTGTCCATGATTGTTAATGCTGTTGCATAAATTTTACTATTTTGTTGTGCCAGGCAGTGTCATTAAAAGAAGCGAGGGTAACTTATTTTGCCTGTTAGAACTTTGAAAATATTTTGCAGACAAGCCATTAATTATATTGAAGTTTGTTGATTAATATCTCACTCCAATATATACTCCCAGAGAGTATGAGTTTAACAATTGTAAAACCTACGG
>JAHZMW010003977.1:0-12671 GCA_027743745.1 Alloscopus bannaensis
TGACGCCCTGATCCACAGCTGATTCCACTAAAAACAAAACCACTTCTTGAAGGTCGGCGCCCTTTTTGGTGAACTTAGACCCACAAAGTGTAAAAATCAGGAGACAAATCAGAGTTAAACTGAAGCAAATCCAGACATAAATGTCGAAAGCTGTAATCAGAGCTCGAAGTAAGCGGGATGGGTATGATTTAACTGTAAGAAAAACTTGAGGCTCGACCCTAATTCCGTATGGAATCCATTCCCGGCTTCGAGCTCGAACAAAACGGGTGTTCTTAGTGGAAATGTAAAGATTGTTGTACATCCCGCTAAAAGACGGTGCAGCATGATCTTCGAAATAAATTGAGAAATTGTACCGATGTCCTAGAAGTAAAATTGCACAACCCGTTGTAGAAATTTGTTTTCGGTATTGAAGTAAATGTCGTCCAACGTTACAGGTGTTATAATCGGGTTTCACTCTCTCCCAATCCAGCATATCGGTTGCTACAGGAGCGCCATCTAAATTGTGGTACATTTCCCCCCATTTTTTCCGGAGGGCTACGAGATTAGTTGTTAGAGGTAGTGGGTGATGTGGCCCATCTCTGCTACAGTGTAAGCAGAGCTGGTATACGTGAGTAAAGTAGTATATTAAAAAAGCGGGTCCTGTCAAGAATGTATTTGATAGAATGTCGTAATATGGCATCAATCTAGAAGATTTTTGTTCCGTGACGAACACAAAATAATTTGGCCTCTCTCCCAATTTTTCGGCAATCCACATTTTCCGCTTGATTTGGATGTAGTCGGACTTCCCAAAGCTGAGTTGGTCTACCATGTAAACGTGAACAAAACACTTTGAATGACGTCGGGATTCATGATGACTCCGAAGAGGTCTGAAGTTTGTTTTTGGGATTTTTAGAGTCTCCAAAGAGTACGCAGTCGAGTCTTTTTTAAATAAAGATGTCAGCATTCCAACTGGAATCCACTCAAATGGCCGTATTTCAAAAATTGCAACGTAAAATTTTAGGTGACAGCGGGTAAAGTGCGACATTAAAGCTGACACCGCTGGTTTACCAAATAGAAAACCTTGAATGTGAGACACCAGAAGCAATTCAAGGACACAAATCCAGAAAGTTTTCATTTTGTATTTGAGTCATTCAAAATGACGTTCGCATTTATGGACTTTGTGCGGTGAATTGATTGATGTTATAAAAGCCAAGGTTATAAAAGTGGAATTACGAAAGGTTTCGAACTAGTAAATTTCCATTGTTTCATGTTTAGCCCAAATGGGTAATTAATCTAATCATTGAAAATTGTGATGGATATAAGACGATTGTCATCGACAATACAAATTATAAAACTTCACTTAAAATTAATCGAAGTATACTCGCTATTCACTGTTGCCCCAAATTTTTTCGGAACAATTATTTTTTTGCCGATTTGGGATAATTATCTGTTGGTTGCTCGTGTTACGACCTAAAACACTTACGGTTATATATATAGATAGAATTGACACTGGGTTTTTGGCGTGTGGGTGGGTGACTCTTTACACTTCCTATAGTCCATAGTGATTTATGACTATGGAGGGTTTACCCGGTTTACTTCGACACTTCGAGGAAAGTGAAATGAGGCGAGACAAGGGCCAAGTTGTGGTGAAGGGACAACTGTTTCTTTATCTTTGTCCCTGTACATGGCTTGGGAAGCAAATGTGTAAAACAAAGTGTGAATTTGGCCTGAGTTGATAAAATCGTGGGAAAATTAGTTTTTTATAAATTTATGGTGACATTTATGGAAAAAGGGAATGAATTTGTTCAGAAGTCTTCATCGATATGTTCTTCTCATGCAAAAATATTAAAGAGTTTGCTGTTAAGTATTGTTTTATCTGTATTTTTCTGAGAAATATTTTCTCCTTAATTTTGAGTAACAAAGTGGAGGCATCACCGAGATGTTTTTTTTCCTTAAGAAAAGAAACCGATGAGTTTAAAGTTTTTAAAAAAATTTCAATCAATCTTTTCTTGAAAACGTACGATGGGGAAAATTGAGATTTTCGGAGTTGTTCAATATTTAGTTTAGACTATTGAATTGAAAGGAGATTACAATAAAAGTTTCTGAGAAAGATGAGGAATTCTACACTGTTTAGTATTACAGAGGGTCAAATTGTGGATGTACGTTTAACAGTAGCGTTAATATTTACTTTACTCGAGTTCTTTCGCTTGGTTTACCGATTTATAGCTCTTATCCATTAATGAACTGGAAAATCACGACCATCAAGAATAGATAATTATAAATGTGATTTGCTTCAAACTAGTTAAGTCTGAAAACCAAAATTGAAGGTACGTTGGAAATTCATGTGTCCGCTATGATGAATAACACCACTCACTAGGTTTCAGAAGCTCACACAATACGATTATTCACAGTTTATATCATATGTAGGCTAATAACGTACATATTGCACATGGCTTATCGCCTACTTGTGTTTTAAAAAAACGTAGTTAATCAATTCACGCTTTAAGAACCTTGATCAATTCAAAATTTCATCATGTCCAAACCAGCCAAAGTTCCGGTAGTCCGTAGGACATTTACGGGTACAAAACAGCAGGATGCAGAAAAGCATCTATTACAATTCGAACGAGCAAGCGGCTGTAATAATTGGAATGAGGCCCTAAAAATTCAGTATTTTTCAGTTTATCTGGAAAATACAGCCCTTTTGTGGTTCCAAGATTACGAGAGGAAGCATCCAAGGACTCCCGCCAGCGGAAGTACTCCAGCTGTACCAGGTTTTATCTGGAATGTGTTAAAAGCAGCATTTCAGGATGTTTTTACTTCGGTATCAAAAGTGGAAGTAGCCGAGCAAAAACTTTTCGCTAGGAAACAGTTGATCGGATAGACTGCCGCAGATTATGTGTATGATAGGATTGATTTGTGCAGGTCCGTTGATGCTGCAATGCCAGTTAGCAGGGTGATTCGTTTCATAATTAAGAGACTAAGACCATCTCATTTGGACAGAGTAAATTTGATGGAACCAGGAACAGTTAGTGATCTATTATCAGCGATCTATTATCAGGAAAGTGAATGAAACGAAATTTCTTTTGAAATGCAGATGCTACCGATGCAATGCTTGTTAATAAAGATTGCAAAACAGAAAATAAAGAGATTCAGGCCCTTTTAAGCAGCATGAAAACAATGATTGAGAAACAAAACGACATTTTGGAAAGTCTAAATCAACAGAAAAGAAATCCTCCGAAATTTTAATCAGCACCAAGGATATATCTTATATATCTTAAATCGTTCCTCTAACAATGCTCCAGATATAAACTTTAAGTTTTTTGAAGTCTTAGCAAGTTATGGCGCTAAAACGTAATATTCAAATTTTGGGGCATTTTTGAACATTTAGTTTTAGCGCCATAACTTGCTTAGATATTAAAATTTTTGAAAAGCTAAATCTTGTTGTCTGGAGCATTGTTAGAGTAACGTTTGTGCCAAGTTTCAAGTCTACATTTTCAAAAACCTGGGTTCTAGATTCAACACAGTGAAAAATTTAATTTGGTCATAATGTTTGTTTTAACAATGGTCAACACTGACCCACTGACCTGGCACTCGTCTACAAAGTTGTAGGCTCTGACTTGTGACCCGCTTACAGGGCTTACGGTATTGGGAAATAAAAACTCCTATATGTATCTTTATAAAAGGTTTCGTGAATCAGCCCCCTGTTTTCACCTATCTGAAGTGTACACTCATGGAGTGCAACGCAAAACACATGGAAAATCAATGGGATCGTCGGGCAAACTGAGACTCCGCGAAATATGACGTTCAGGGGATATTTTCCTTTCTTTGCATACGAAGGGTATTAATAAAAAGTACATCTGAGAACATGCATGATGATGATAACTTCAAGGGCGGCGATTTTTATCAACAAGTGTTAACAAGTAAATAAAGATTTATGGAAGGTCAAAAGGGATTAACAGAGGTTTCTGGTTTAGGAATAGTAGACGATACGGAGCATTTTCGTACCCTGGAAGAAAATATTAATCCAAAGCCGAAGGAAGATGGAAAGGCGAAAGTATTTTTGGTTCTGAAAAAATTTAAAGATTCGTTTGGTAAGGAAGGGAAAATAGGGGAAATAAAAGGTTTCTTTCATGAAATTAATCTGGTAAATGGGGCAAAGTCTGTGCAAAATATCCCGTATAGAAAAGCATCGCACTTAGAGCATTTTGAGCGTGAAAAAGTTTAAGAGTTGTTAGAAAAAGGAATTTTGGAACCAAGTGAATCTGCATGGAGCATGGGTGTAGTTTTAGTACAAGATTCACATAAAGCGGACAAATCTCCTTTTTTCTGCATTGACTACAAACCACTTAATAAAGTAACAATAAAGGATAGCTATCCTATCCTTAATATGCAGAGTATATTTGATTGGTTGGGAAAGAGGTTGGGATACATGACATTACTGGATACTAATAGAGGAGTTTGGAGTTTACCACTACATCCTGATTCTAAACCATTAACAGCATTCAGTATTCAGTGGACCAGGCTTCCATATGGGTTTTGCAATGCAAGTTCAAGTTTTCAAAGAACCATTCAGAAGATTTGTGCAGGCTTAACATGCTTGTTTTTATTGATGATATTATAATAATTGGAAAAACAATTGAAAAGCATATAGCGAATCTAAAGGCTGTTTTAACACGATTGTCAGATTATGGAGTAAAACTTAATACTAAGAAATGCAAGACTGCATTTACTGAGTTGCTTGTACTAGGTCACGAAGTTACACCATTCGGGGTGACACCGAATACTTCTAAAATCGAAGGCATTCCGAAAATAGCTCCTCCAAAAAACCAACATGAAGTACGAAAATTTTTGAAAGTTGTATCCTTTTATAAAAAATATGTAAAATCCTTTTCACAATTAGCTGCACCATTGCATGAACTCCTAAAGAAAAATAATGCATTTGATTGGGGAGTCAAACAACAAAAAAAGTTTCGATGAATTAAAAAAAAGTTTTATATAAAACACCTGTTCTGTCACATTATAATGAGTCATATGAAACTTTTATCACCACAGATGCCAGTAACTTTGGCGTAGGAGGTTGTCCTTTCCAAATTCAACCAGACAAATCGGCACAACCAGTGATGTATTGTTCTAGACGATTAAATGGTACCAAAAAGTCATACAGTACCACTGAGTTTTTATCAATCGTGTATTCCATTCAAAAATTTAATTTTGATGGGAAGAAATTTAAAGTTTTCACTGATCACAAACCGTTAACCAGAAATAAGTTTGCCAAAAACGAGGCAAACGGTAGACTGGTACAATGGGCATTACTACTGCAATAATACGATATGACACTTTTATAAAATCCCGGAAAGGAAAATGTACTTGCAGATTTATTGTCTAGAAATCCAGGTGAGAACAAAAAAGAAATTAAAATTGAATACCGGCATTATATTTGAGCTTTGTTGGGTTGCAAAAGTTACAAAAAATGGATGCATTCTGCAATAAAAAGAAACTTTTTACTAGAACTTCCAAAAAATATGAGATTTATGATGGAATTTTGAATAAAATCTCTAAAAACAGACGAAGACTGGTGGTCCCAAAATGATTGCAATTGCAAATACTACAAGAATGTCATTCCTTGCCTATAAGTGCACGTTTGGGAATTAAGCGTTGTTTTGAAAAATTAAAAGCCATGTATGGAAAGGCTTGAAGAAAGGTTTAATCAGCTTCATTGAAAAACGTGTAACTTGTCAAGAACGTAAACTAGCTCCAAAATGTTACGGTTTTTTACAACCCATTTCAGCAACCAACCCATTTAAAGTAGTAAGTACTGATATTTGCGGACCCTTGGTAACTTCTACGAAACGAAACTGTTATATAGTAGTGGCAATAGATTTGTTTTCCAAATATGCAGAGACAAAAGCAATTCCAAATCAAGAAGCTTCGACTGTCGTCAGGTTTTTACAAGAGCAAGTGTTTTGTAGACATGGGTCTCCTAAAATATTAATTTCAGACAATGGGGCTAATTACTGCTCAAGACTTTTAGCCGAACATGCTAAAAAGTACAACGTTTAGCATCGTTTTACATCACCATACCACAGCGTATCAAATGGGCAAATTGAAAAATTTCACAGAATACTTGAAAATATGCTGAACAATTATGTGAATCTACATAGTCATAATACATGGAATAAATATTTAGTGGAAGTTACTTATGCGTACAATTGCACCGTTAGTGCAGCAACAAAAATGTCCCCATTTGAAGTAATATATGGTAGAATGCTTGATTTCTGTCATGTCATACTTTCCTTTGGAACATGAGAGATCATAAGTAGATACGCTAGTAAAATTTGACGAAATAAGGAAAAGGGCTGAAGAAGCTTTGCCCCGAGCTAAAAAAATACAGGACAGCTGCAAATAAAAAGGGGAAAGATTTGTGCCTTAATGTTGGAGATTTTGTTTGGCTACGGAATATTGTATTACCACAAGGAATATCCAAAAAGCTTTATAGGCCATACATAAAATGTAAAGTCATCAAGAAAACATCAGACCTTACATAAGATGTCAAATGTATAAAAAGTGGTAGGGAAATTCGTTGTAATATAAAAAGGTTAAAACCTAGCCACGGTAATGGCGCTTCTGATGCTGATTCTTCTTCCTCAGAAGATGAAACCAAAAGTTTTGCTCCTAAACCAACCTTTTCATCGTCATCATCTGGAGAGCGTCAGTCAAAACGAAAAAGAAAAAGTCCCTTAAAACCTGGACCTACCATAACAAAGTTTGGTCGAGTAACAAGGCCACCGGAACGATGGGCATATGGACATTGAATATATGTATATGTATCATATGTGTAAATACTCATAAGAAAGCTGACATGTGGATATAAGCTTTCCTAAACGGCTTTAGTACCTTTTCGTTACGTAAAAAATATGTTTTTTATGTTTTTTTCAACTACACTAATGTATTGCTTACCCTTAAAGCTATGTTTCATAAAACATTTTCTGGTACTTTCAGATGGAGTTGAACACTGCACTGAGCATATTGGTGCTAAAACCTGCATTGCACAATTCCATTGTACAAAAACATCAAACTTGTTTGACATATTAAAACATAAAAAGACTCCTTTGTACAGTTGTGCTACATGGACCGATGGACTAAAATACAGATTACTAAAAGATCTCAACTGCGAGTTGAATGATGCAAAGAAACCTTTTTCTGTAGTAAATATCACCCTGTGGTATCAATGCATTACCGTAAGCACCGTTCAAGGCTACGAATGCTATGCAGTCAAAAACATAAATAGGAAACGATGGCTTTTCTTTGGGGCCTACGACAAGGACAGGTAGAATATGAAGGTTTCAATAAGCGAAACGCAATGTTGGGATGTGATTTTCGGGAAAAGAGATCCTGAGGGGGTTAAAATGAGGGGCGAAAATCTGATGGATATTTTGGGACAAAAAAGTGGCCTCCGCAGAATGGTCTTGGCCAAGTGAAAGCACCGACATGGTGATTATCTATTATTACGTGCATCACAAAATAGCAATCAGCAATGAGGATGAATCGGTCCAATCCACGACCAAAATCAATGAAATTAGTTTTTTGAGAGATTCTTAGTGTATGACTGAACTAGGGGCTTTGGTTTAGCAGCCAAGTACAACTCCATCATGTAGACTGAAAAGAGGCCCAACCACAGCTTGTCTTTTAACAGACAATCGGCTCAGTTGTCCGGATAAATACATAAGTATCAGTGAGGAGACAGAGTTTAAGCTTTGCAATCTGTCATTTGCTGTCAGTCGCTTTCTTTGTGGCGTGAACGACAAAAATTGAAAATTTTATTTGAAGCCCATTTGGTCAAAGCTTTATGCCTAGCAGTCAGGGTAACTCCAAGTTGCAATTCTTCTATAACTTGATTTCCTCAAATCTGTCATACAATATCCAGCTGCTTCATTCATAAATTTGCCGGACCAATCTAAGGCAACAACAATTGCTGAAAATCTTGGCCATGCGTGGGCAGTCACTCTTAGTGCGAGTATTGCTAAATGTCAGTGACTTACGGCTAAAAATGAATGGGGATATTATCAACGTTTTACCTGTGCAAAGATTACACAGTACATGTTTCTGACGAGGGAAGAATGTATTCGAAAATGGCCTGTGCGTTTCTTGGAGAAAAACACCCAGAGGAAAGCCTACCTTTCACCAATTTGTCATGAATTGGTCAATGAGGCAACACGAGTTCTTTGTCCTCCAAGTGAGTACTTCTTCGATGATGGCGAAATTGTTTATTTACTCACAAACCGCAGCATTGTTTCGAACTTCGCTTACTTGCCAAGGCCCTGTGAAAAACTCAATTCCTCCCTTTTCAATAAGCGGCGTGGGAGCATATTCATACAGCAAACTGAATGGCGAAGAAACAATACTCAAAATTGTCAGAAAAGTGAGGAACACGTACGAGTTAGATCAAACTCTCAAAACATTTCATGAAAAGCGAAGGCACACGTTAGTCAATACGAATGTCATTTCTACTTTGAAAGAAATAACGGTAAACCCCGTGAAAGCTTAGGTGTAAAAAATCTTGAGCTCAATTGGAGGCTTTTTGCTTGTAATATTGGCAATATACCTGGTATTTAAAAATATGGCAGCCCTGTCAAAATTTGTTCTGGATATTGGTACCCTGATGACAAGCTCTATCCAAATGTTGGGTGATAGGATAAACACTTTCCGAACAAGAAATTCAGGTACGTCAACTGCTGCTGGAATCGAGTTACAAACGAGTGTCTGTGGAGGAGAACCCTTCTGCTCCAAATACTCTCGGAAAACAATCAGAAAATTTCGTCATTTACCCAAACCTAGCCTTCCCAAATCCCGGTTTCCCAAGTAGGTTTTCGGTCAAACCAAGTGAAGGAAGAAAAAAAGAGTAAGCCTTCTTTAAATGTAAAATATAGCTACAGAATCTGTTCAGCGGTGACTGAAGAGGATTTTCACATTTCCCAAATCATTTGAAATTTGTACCCTTTGTATTTCTGGAGTCACAGCGACACCTACTCTCAAACTTATTGACTAAAAACACATTGTTATGTAGCATGCCGCAAGGTTTTTTACACATAATCTCTGTAATTTTACCTTTTCTCACCCACTTTCCTTCTTGACATCAAACTACTTGTACGTACACTTGAAATTTACTCTCATATTTTTAAAAATAAATTTCATTTTTCAATTGGAACTTTAAACTAATATTCAAGCGTTTCAGTTAACCATCATTTTAGGAAGTCATCTATTCTGATTCAGTTTTACAAATAATCTACCTCATTCAATTAATTCAGTTTTGGTTTCTAAACTATCATCTTAGTCATTAATTGTCTCTTTATCAGTTATCCTCATCATAATCAAATCACCATCATCACCTTATCCATCCTTCTTAGTTAAGCCTTTAACCTCTGCATCACACACAACCCCAAGATCTTTCTCGCTTTGAAGATCACACTCAAAACCACAAGCACCTCCAATTCAGTCACAACCCATTCCTTCAGAATCCAAAACGGAAAGGAGAAAATGATTATAAAAATACAAGTTCCTACAATAAATGAAGTAGTTATTATCAGAATATATTTAGCGCCGTCGAATGATAATACGGGGATGCTTTCAATATATATATAATATATACGTAGAGTATTCCAAGAAATAATTAAGTAAAGAGGTGTTTGTAAATGGTGTTTGAGATGCCGGCTTCGAAACTAACAAGACCACCATTTGTACCCACCCGGGGAAAATGTTTTGAAAGGAGGAGAAATTTTCAATTAAAAAAGTTCCCAGCTCCCTGGTGTTTCCGAAATGTTCGCCGAGATCGTGCCAATGTACTTTTGTTAGTCTTACAAGCACAAAGAATGGGTTTACAAACTATGTTATTTCCGGTTACACGAAATTCCCATTTAATCCTGGAAAGGCTCTACGAACAAAATATACTCAGAAGACTTCACCAAGATGAGTGAAAGTACTTTTTCAATGACCTAACAAGAACGGATAGAGTAAAAAGTTTGGAGAACCACAACTATGGCAAAAGTTATGAAGTTAAAACCACGAATGATGTAAACATTACCCCAGAAAAAAATTCATATTGATGAGGATGTTATATTTATTGGGTAGTTCTCCAAATATCCACCCGTTACTGAATCCGACGTGATTGTGCTTGACGAGACAGCTTACCGGAAAGTGCAAAAGAAGTGACTTTCAAATAATGGAGCCTAAAAATTTGTCTGGTTTTGTGGACACCAACGAAGACACCATAGAAAAATCAGTAGTAAATGAAAATGAGAGTTTAGTTGGTGAAACGGATACTGTAATTAGTTCCAACACAGAAAGTTTAAATGAATCAGATAGTATTGAACCAACAACGAGTATGAGTCCCACTCCAAGCGAATATTTAGAGGACTATGAGATTATATCAATAACAAAATGATACTGCGAAAATCACGGCATGATTAGAAAGGTTTTATACAAATTCTTGGAGTCAGTTGAGGATATGGAGGTTTACTATTTAAAGATAAAAGTAGTGGATAATCAGTGAAATAAACATATAATACTGGAACATATAATGATGGAGAACAACTCACTAGAAACTAACGTTTATGACGCTAATGGTATAAAGGTAGTAGAAATATTATCATCTAGTGAAGACGAGGGCAAAAATAAAACAAATTTAAGCAGTTCTGAAGAAGAAACTTCAAGTGATTTAAAGGACCTAAAGAGTGTAAGTGCAACGGAAAGTGATCAGGAAGAAAATGCTGAAATAATTAAGGTGGCAAAAACGGAATATAATAAAAATGGAGTACATTGCCTATTAAAGAGGACAATATTTAAAAACAAGTATGACAGAGACTGTAAGTATGCACTCTTGCATGATAAATTGTCAGGATGAATCTGAGGAAGTGACCACGTAAATTTTATGATCCATTTCCTATTTTAAAATAATGCCGTAAATGTTTATTTCAACTTCACCATTTCACTTTTAGCATTCTGTTGAAGAGGATGAAAGTATTGACAAAGTGAATTTTTTTAAAACGTTGCTAATTTGTTTGTGTAAATTTGAATGAAAATCTCTTTGTGTGTCAAAGCTAGTGTAAAAAGTGAAAAAAGGGTGAGAAATGGAAGCAAAAGTGGTGAATGTCGAAACTTTTGATGGAGAAAGTGAGCCCATGTTACGATCAGACGAGGATCCTAAAGTTACGAAAGAAAAGCAATGAAATGGGAAAGGAAAAGTTGTCCAACGAAAGGGTAATCTCGTAACCCTAAATAGAGATTATTACGGTGAACTGAAACGCGAAAAAAAGCAATATTTAATGCGTAAAAGGGAGGCCTTAAGAGCTGTGAGGGATGACTACAAAACGAGAGAGAAACATGCAATCCGTATGCTTCATCGTCAAAATCGAGGTCTGTTTTGGGGCTCAATGCATTCAACCCCATCCATTCAAGCTGTTAAAAAGAACTGAGTGGCCAATGGTGAAAAGTGAAAGGGTTTTCAATCCAAATCCCATTCGGATTCCTTTACATCGTGTGGTGGAGAGAAAAAATTCCTATCCTGGACTGGAGAGAGATAAGCTGGGAATTTCAGGACCCCAATGTAGTGAGGACCAAAATGATTTCGTTATTGTCGACGGAGTGTTGCAACGGAAGTAGTAATGTTAAAGTTTTTTTAAAAAATATAAACAATAGGTATGAAGATTTTGTAGCATTTTACATTTCGTTTAAAAGTAAGTTGTAAAGAAAGTGTTACTGGTTTACTCAAGTGTTTATTGGAAAACGAGATAGGAGTTTAAAACTTATTGTTTACTCTTCTTACAAGATGAATGCGTTATGAATTTAGTAATCAATGGATCAGTATTTGAAAGAGTATTTAGGTTTGTGAGGTGTGGAATAAAAATATAGTTCCATTCGCATTTTTACATTTTTTCAAATTATCATACTATACAGTATTATGGAATATACCTTACATTGATAGAATATGAAAATTTTCGTATGGATTTGTGTACGAAAATTATTTATGGTTTCATTATACCTAGTATAAAGTATGATTTTTTTATGCTAAGATCGGTGTTTTCCTGGGGAATCTAGAATTACAATTGCGTTGTGACTGTGTCCTAAAAATTCACTTGTACTTACGTTCTTTTTTTACAAATAGATTTGAAAACTTGACCTGACAAAAAGATAAAACAGTATGAGAAATATTTAGTTTATTTCTGAAAAATTGGTGTACAATATTTGTTAAGGGTATGGTAACGAAAGTAGAATGGATTGGGTTTATAAATTTTGTTTCTTAGCAGATAATTAATAAACCCAATTATTTGTAATTGTGGTTTTTGTTATTACTCAGGAAAGTAACAGACCTAATATGGGGAGGAGTGTTACGACCCAAAAACACTTACGGTTAGATATATAGATAGAATTGACACTTTGTTTTTGGCGTGTGGGTGGGTGACTTTTTACATTTCCTAGAGTCCATAGTGATTTAGGACTATGGAGGGTTTACCCTACTTCGACACTTCGAGGAAAGTGAAATGAGGCGAGACAAGGGTCAAGTTGTAGTGAAGGGACAACTGTTTCATTATCTTTGTCCTTGTACATGACTTAGGATGCAAATGTGTAAAACAAAGTGTGAATTTGGCCTGAGTTGATAAAATCGTGGGAAAATTAGTTTTTTATAAATTTATGGTGAC
>JAHZMW010003978.1:0-11755 GCA_027743745.1 Alloscopus bannaensis
AAAGATGGAAAATTGCCGTAGTTAGTTATTTTAACCTAAACCCTCATTAGTAAACTACAATTAGTGTATTTATCATAATTAAATCATGAAACTTGGTAGGTAGGTGCAAGTGAGTAGTGATAAATGGATAATTGCCGTAACTGGTTGTTTTAACCTAAACCCTCATTAGTAAACTACAATTAGTGTATTTATCATAATTAAATCATGAAACTTGGTAGGTAGGTGCAAGTGCATAGTGAAAAATGGAAAAATGCCGTAGATAGTCTTAATGACAAAAACCCCCACTGAATTATACTTTTCCAGGAAAAAGATGACGGATTCGATGAAGATATTGATGACGCTCCACCCTTACCTTGGGATGCCGAGGAAGGAGTACCAATTCCAAAAACTGTTTATGCTTACTACAAAGCAATACAATCCCAGCAACAGGATCACAAAAGGTTGATTGCTGCGTACGAGGCTGGCCGACGTTTTGTGGAAAGAAAGGGTCCAGTTGATGATTCTGACAGCAATGATTCCTTGTCAATGAACAATCTCTTTTACCTGGCGAAACCGTATGACAGTAGAGAGGGCAACCACAAGTAAGTCAATATCTAATACTCCGAAGGCTTTGAAAAGACTTTGAATTTGGGTCCACACTTATTACTTTTATTGCTTGCTTTGTAGACGCCCCTCAGATCCAAAACTAGCTCATTATGTGTGTGCAAAATGTGGAGCTTGGCCTTCACTAAGTTTACGTTGTATGTACAGAGCCAGTTCTTTCCTCTGTCCATACAACCATGCTGTATGCCACCCATGTTTTTTGGACACTATTCCAATCAAAAACAAAGCTTGTGAAAGTGACCGAAATGGATTTCGCGATGAAAAAACCAACAAGGTCATGATTTCTACTCGAGGGGTTTACCAACGTCCGGAAGATGCTCGCAGTAGAAGAAAAAAAACCTGGGACAAAATAGTATTGAAAAAGAATGGTAGAGGTTGTCTTATGGATCATTCTCGAGCCAATGCACACAAGGCAGTCAAATGTCCAAACAATACGTTTGTGGAATTTTCAACCATGGATTTCATGAGGGAAGTTGTACCTAAATCCATAAGAAGGGAAGGATCCAAGTTGAGACGACAATTTTATCGGTGTCACGGTGTGAAAGAGTGTGACCCGAATTACTTTGAGAGAGTGTACATGCAACATTATCCTCAAAATGAGGACTACAAATGTTTTCACTGTAACATGACATTTATCCGAGTTACGGAAAGGGCGATCCATATCAGAAAGCATCATCCAACAAAAGTCTACGAATGTAATAACTGTAGCATGATATTCGGGAAGAAAGCCAACCTAAAAAGGCACTTGCTGAAAAAAATAAAATGTGGAGTCCGTGAACCAGAATCCAACACATGCAACGTGTGTAACAAAAGATTCTCTACAAAAAGCAATCTAAAAAAGCACGGTCTCAAAGTTCACAAGTCTCAATAGGTAAATGACTGTTTATAGGCTTAAGTTTGCTAATTCACGTGAAATTTTTTACCAACACCATAAAATAAATGTAAATAATGTAAATATGTACAACACCGAAAACGGAGCGAAGCTATGATTTGTATGATTAGGCTAGTATGTAAAGTTTCGTGTTACACAATTCATTACTTGTAGCCTTTTTATACAAATCACGCTTAGCTCTGCACTACTCCACGTATTGCTCATATCCTTTCTTCAAATGTGCACACAGTTTTTTGAATTGGAAGGCTGTTATGTTGATGAAACGACCTTGGGAATTTCCATAGTTCTGGCTTTGTATATGCTGCCATAAACGGAATTTAATATTATTTTCCATTAAAAATGGACGAATGCGGAATTGATCCACATACAATACAAATTCTTCCTGCCAAAAGTTCTCAAAGTCGTTTGGATCTTGTGTTGCATTTCTGATGCTTGGCATATCAAACACGGTTGTTATAAAATGCTTGTTTTTTATTTGTTTTTCCTCCATGTGTGTTTCTTCCAGCTCCGATTCTAGTTTAAAAAAGTCTTCTACTACTTGTGCGTTGACGCGGAAGGAGAATCGCGAATCAGGGACTTTTGTATTTTTTCTTCGCAGATAGCACATTACAAAATTTTGCCGAGGCACAATCCGTGCTCTTAAGAATGGTGTGATCCTGACTGAACAGTCGCCATCATAGAAGTCGGGTGATTCCTCATCGTCGTCTAGCCAAAAGTGTCTTCGCACGACTGTAGGCTGCTCGTGCTATTGCCATTCAATGTTCCCTGATCCCGTTGTTTCCTGAGGAATATATTTGCGTTTCCTTTCTGAAAATAAACTGTGGTTAGAAATTTCCGGAGAAATATTAAATCAAATTTGGGTTTTTGAAATACTTACCTGTCGTCATGTCGGACCTGCTTGGCTACAGAGAGGTTGATTTTCTATTTGATTTTTCTGAAGCTCGTCAGAAATATAAAAAGAGTACAAGTTATTACACTGGATTTATCGGCCGAGTTCGAAAAGCTGCAACAGTGCGTAAACCAACTCCACGGTTAGATTTCTCAAAGCCCACAGTGAGTCAAAAGCAGATTTTTCGCCGCTTATGTACTCACGCCTTGAGAGCACACACGGAAGACTATTATTCTATAATATTCGTCAGTTCTAAAGCAGGGGGCGGTAAGTCAAAATTGGTAACTTTTACGGCAAATTACTTGACTAGAAATTCCATTCCACACGAAGTATGTAGCACGACAGGTTTAAGTTCTAGTATTTTTCCTTTTCAGGCGTTTACTATACATGCTTTGTTGGGAATCTATAGTGTTAAAAAGGCAGCAGAAGAATACGTTACAGAGCCAATGAACGCAGCAGTCCGTTCACGCTTGAGGAAGCTAAAAGTGTTACTTGTTGACGAAATATCAATGTGTTCTGCTAGCCTACTTTACGCCATCATCCAAAGACTTCAACGAGCAAAAAATATAACAACGAACAGATTACCTTGCTCCTTGTTTCTTTTTGGTGACATGCAACAACTTTTTCCTTGCTCAAATTATTCGCTCACTAGCGATCCTTCTCGGTGCTTAGACTCACACGCGCTTGAGGGACTTAAATATTTCCAAAATCGAGAGGAAACATATCATTTAATTGGAAACAACAGACATAAAAATGATCCGAAATTTTACGAGTTGTTGTGTCGGCTTAGCGAGCAACGCCTTACATACAGTGATATAAAACTTTTAGAAACCAGGCTTTCAACAAATCTCACTCAGGACGAGTTGGCAAAATTTAACGACTCGCTTCGGCTATGTGCATATAATAGTCAGGCCGATGAATTTAATGAAAAGTGGGTCCGAGAAAAAAAGATTCCGGTACGTGTCGCTCACCCGATTTTAATACCAAACTGTGAAGCATGTAAAAAAGACTACAACTCTATCATTTTAGCTCCAAAGCTCCCAGTATTGTGTACGCGAAATCTGTTAAGTACTAGATCAGTTTTTAATGGATCAAGTGGAATAATTGAGTCGTGTTATTATGAAAAAGATAGTGACGAACATCCTAAATTTGTGACAGTGAAGTTTGATCAATATTCCGGCCCGCTCCTTTCGGATCTGACTTTGCCGCTTGGCCCGTTAACCGAATTTACTTATTGTCATCATCGAAAACAACGAATTTGTGTCCGCCATTTTCCTCTGCGCCTTAGGTTTGCGCTGACCTACCATCGAAGCCAGGGTCAGAGTTTATCTAGCGCAGTCATTTCATTTAAACATTTAGGAGTTTACGATAGACGCGGGTACGTTGCTTTGAGTCGGGTAGTGGCGCTGGAGTCCCTCGTAATTGAGGCAGACAAACCATTGCATCACTATTTTCCTCCTGTTAGCGATGGCGCCAAAGAAGATGATGCCTTTGTATATGTGTAACCTCTGTCGCAAGACCTTCGATAATTTCGAAGTACTTGAAACACATGTTTTTTCCTCTCACCAATGTGAATTATGCGGACTTACTCTTATGTCGCTTGAGAAACATGTTTGTTCTAACCCTGTGCAGTATGGTGGGGCAGGCATTGTTGAGCCAGTAAATCCAGCAACGGGTGAACCATTTTTTGTGAAAGACAAAAACTCTTTCAGAGATTCCATTGCTGTCTACCATTATTCATTCGAAGATGGCATGCTGTATCTTGGCCACGCTATAGATTCTGTGGATTTAGAGTTATATGATCTTACTAAGTCGTACCTTGAGCATTATGGTGCTTTGCGAATAAAACTTACATTTGAATTGGATATGCTCAACATGAAAACGGGTGAAATTCAAACCAAGTTTTACAGTTCTCCAGCATCGAGAGTAACAAATTCCAGTCAGATCAACGAAACTTTGGAATTCTCGACAAATGTGATCATTGCAATTTGTAATTTGCTAGCCCATCGTATTAGCGGATTAACCCTGGAAAAGGTTGTTAAGCTAACCATTCAGTTAACCCGCTATGCTCCGAGAGTCGCTCAGGGCTACCTGCCATGTCCCTACTTGCGCAGACAAGGTTACGTTAACATTAAAACCACAACAGGAAATTGTTTTTATGTTTCTCTTTTATGTGGATTGCATTATAACGATATACAGCTACCCAATGGAAGTAAATACGGAACAAAAAATCACAATGACCGAAATAAATTACGTCGTATGTTTGAAAATCCAGAAACCTGGGAACCATTTCAGCGTTTCTATAAATTTCCAGGGATGGAAAAATGCCCGGATATTGCTCATATTCCATATATTGAACAAGAGTTGAATGTGTCAATAAATATTTTTCAATACAATTCGAAAGAAAATAACGTCAAGCCAGTCAAACTCACTACTGCATTTATGCCGCGACACGTGGATCTTTTATTAATTCATAGAAAACATCTGCCGCGAAATGAACAAATGATATATCGCAATGAAAGGCATTACGCTGTGATACTGAATAAATCACGATTTTTTAATGTAAAAAAGCGAAAAAATGAGAAGATCTGCCGCTTCTGTCTTAAACTTTTCCATGATAGCAATCATGAATCACAATGTCAAGAGATAATGGCGGTCGGCTACGACTTTCCGCAGGGAGAAAGGTTTAAATTTTCAGACTACTGGAAATTATACCAGCCACCTTTTGTTATGTATTACACAATGTTGTATTACAATGACAAAAATAACATTCAGTTGATGGGATTCGCCATCCTTGTGTTGGATGGAGAAGGAATGCAACAACATTTTGACTTGTACGTTGGAGAGAACGCACTGGATATGTTCATGGACACTATTGTTTCGCACGCTGAATACTGCCTTCAAGCAATTAAAGAAGAACAACAACCACTGAGAGTAACACAGGCAAATTATGAAACAGCTAAAGATGTAAAGTCATGCTACGTTTGTAATGAATTGTTCTCAGCAGATTCAGGACCCGTGTTCCACCACCATCACGCCCTAAGCCATATAATACCAATAACCTACCCATGTAGCAGGTGCAACATGCAAATGAAACCACCTACCTGGATTCCAGCCTTTTCACATAGCTTTTCTAACGTAGGCTGCAAGCTCATTTTAAATTCTTTAAGCGATAAAGCCCTCTCCGAAGCATTTGTAATACCTAAAAGTACTGATGATTTACTCTCTATACAACTGCGTCAGTCTGTTCGATTTTTAGATTCGAAGCAACATTTTCAGATGAATCTCAGCGAGTTTGCTACTCAGCTTGACGATGACAAGTTTTTTTTACTTCGAGATGTATTCAATAGGCATCCACAGTGGCGTAGTTTAAAAGAATGCCCAATTTTTCCACACATGCTTATTACATCACTCGAAGACCTGCATAAACCATTCCCAGAGTATAGTGAGTTGTTTCATGATGTGAATTTGTTACACAAGCCTACCATGGAAGAATACAATACAGCATTACGTGCATATAATGACTTTGGCTGTCAGTCAATGCTTGAGTACAGTCATTTGGTATTAAAAGCGCATACCTACGTGTTAGGTGCAGCCATGCATGACTACCAGATGCATTGTCTGAAGCATTATTCACTTACACCTCTTTATGATGCTACGGCTGCGTCTTATGCATTTTCTGTTAGTAACTACATATCTAAAGGCAAATACGAATTCATTAAAAACCCAAAGATTTGTGAAACCGTGCTAAACAATATAAAGGGTGGCATTACTTTGCTGACTCAGAGACACCAAAAAGCACGTTCAGCGCGGCTTGGCAATGCAAGCGAAAATCCTCAAGAAAATGTCGAGCTAATGCATTTCGACATCTGCAGCATGTACCTAAGTATTCTTCGCTCTGAATCTCTTCCTTATGAATCATATCGTGTGCTTACAGAAGAGCAACTTCGCGACTTTGATGTGCATAACATTAACGACGAGAATCAAGGCTATATCATTACCTGTTCGCTTTCGTATCCTAACGAGCTCCATAAAATGACAGAAAGTCTTCCATTTGGACCACAGCATATTCGACTTAGCGAAACTACCATTCATCAAAATGCTTTACATCAAGCAGCAAAAGATCAACAAGTCGATTCGCGTTTTTTACTCCTCACTCAACATAGCAAAAAGAACTTAAGTTGCCATCACAAATTACTTCTTTTTTACCTGAAATCAGGGATGCAGATTCAAAGCATACAGCAAGTTATAGCTTTCACATCCAAACCATACATGCGTGAGTTTGCAGAATTGTGTTTTAATGTGAGAAAAAACACCCCCATAAAAGCCTACCAAACGCTGGCTAAACAGATACCTAATTTAGCTGTAGGGAAGCACATTGAAAGTACAATGAAAACACGACTTCGCTTTTGCACTTCAGATTCAAAAGCAACGAAATGGATGAGTGCTGATACTTTTTGTGATGCCACTATTATATCTCCTACTCTGGCGCTTGTCAGTACGCGAAAACGAGTGGTGCTGGATAGGAATATATTGTTATCCTATTGTATACTTGATCTCAGCAAACTTGCGCTTTACACAGCCGTGTATGCAATCCTGATGCCTACATTCCCCAATCTTCGCGTATTACAAGCAGATAGTGATGGTGGAATTCTCGCGATACCCGACCCTGAAGGAACGTACATACAAAGATTAAAATCACTAACACCTTATTTTGATTTTAGCAACTTAAGTGGTGAATTGTGGAATGATTTACATATTCGTGAACCGGGTAAATTAAGGCTGGAAAACTTGAACATTTTAGAGTTTGTCGGGCTTCGCCCGAAACAATATTCATTGTTGTGTAGGTGTATACATATACCTAACAGTGATGTTGAGTGTACACATTGTAATGGGAATTATATCAACGTGAAAAAAGGTGTGAGTAAAAAAATGCGAGCTACTCACAAAACATTCTTGGATGTTCTACATAATGAGAGTCAGGCAGGTTTGTATGATTATTTTACAATAAAATCGGGGAATCAACCTTCCCTGAAAAAAACATCAAGACATATGCTGAGCGCTACTAATAATTTCCGTGTGTGGTGCACTTCGAATGTTTCTCTTCCAATTGGGCATATGCAAGGGCATATTTACTTATAAATGTGTGTGCATCGCATCTATTTTTTATTACTTCGGTAACATCATGGGGGTAACTATAGACCCTGTTCCCGTGGTGTTTTATTTTGTTGATGACTGCAAGGACTATAGAAAACCGTTCTGGTTGTTTGTGGCGTGTGATAGAAGAAGGTTTGAAGACCGAATAAAACGATTCAACAAAACTATTTCTCATATTTTACTCAACACGCCGTACGATGGATGCCCCCGTGCGTCTCGGGATACCCCTTGGATCAACAATAATTTGCTCCGGAATGTCATTATCGGGGAAAACATCGTTCATCATGGAGCTTTTGAGGAGACGCAGTGAAGTTTTTCTTGATCATATTGACAAAGTGGTGTTTTGGTACAAAGTACATGAAACATCGTACGATGTTATGAAAAACGAGGATCCGGACGTCATTTTCACGCAAGACGGGGATATCATAAATGATCTTATGGGTACTTGTAATCTACTCATAGTGTCAGATGACCGGATGGCTAATGCAATGAAAGGTGAGGAAAACAAATTTCTAACGGATTGCGCAACCGTTCTAAATTCACATCACAAATGTTGCTTGCTTTTAGTTTTGCATCAAATTTATTGTGACAGTTTGCGAATTGTACGAAGGAACTGTTCCTACTTCATTTTATTCCAGAGCTTTAACGACCAAGCTCAGATATTGAGACTTTGCTCACAAGTGCGTCCTCAAAACTTATTATCGCTTTTCCGTGCGTATAAACACTCTGTTTCAAGCCGACCCTTTGGCTACATATTGTTTGACCTTTCGCCATTATCACCGGATCTTCTCCGCTTTCGATCGAGCATATTTGCGAATGATAATCCATATGTGTACGTTTTCGCTTCTGATCTAAAACAAAATGGAACGGGTGGTTCGAAACTTTGATTGGTTATTAAAACTGTGCACGAGTGCTCGAAGAGCGTATAAAAGACTAATCAGAAGAGCAACAGATCATCAGTTATTTGCAGTGATTGCCTGTTTACAGTTGTGTGCTTACAATAAATCAAAAAGTGTTTCAAAAGGACTTCGAAATCCTGTTATACAAATCGACAGAAACCTCACTGTTCGTGTACTTACCTCTCGTCGCGTGCCTCCAATCGTGAGATTTGTGTTGTGCCACATCTTGAGTAACGCTAATATGTTACTAATGGAGTTATAATGGACAAAGATGTTTTTCTGTATCGTATTATCAAACAGGAAGACTACGAAAAATTTATATCTCCAAAGCAACCTACATTGAGGGAACAGTTAGACACTCTTCCCTTAAAAGCTCAAAGACGAGCTAAAGAGCTGCTCAATCAGCTAGTGTCAGTGGAATACGACGTCAACGGTAGTGTGACTGCAGCTCCCCCTACATTTCCAGCCATCGAATCAATTTTCCCAATTATCCAGTATTCAGTCCTCCGTAAAGGAGCTGAACCTTTGCTTTACCAGGAATTTTTGAAATTCGCCAAAAAGCAGAAAATCTCATCAAAGCTTTTGTATAAAAAACCAAAATAAAAATGGACACGTCCAAAATTTCGGTTATAGTTTCTGATCAACTGGTATCGGATTATTTCCGAACTAATCGGGGGGCTTTCATACGTATGATGAAACTCTTGTCCTATTTAAAGTGGAAAAAACTTATAGAGTGGAATGAGAACGGATTAGTAGTTGGACCAGAGATGTTCAAGTCCCCTGAAGAAACTCCTTATCCTTTAGCGCCACTACTTGTCGGTGCCGTAATTAGTCACGGAAGAGAACCTGCTGGTTTGTATCCTTTCATTCAAAATCTTATACTGTGCAAACTACCGAAGTCTTATTTGGGGCTTCGAGGCCGACAAATTTACACCACCCTGGTTAACAGATCAATCCCCGTCGAAGAAGGTTCCCAAGGAGTTGTAGAAGAAGAGATGGACAATGTTTTTACCGGATGAACGCGACATATCCCGAGCCTGGGAAAATTACGGTAGTCCGGGAGCCTTAGCTGGATTGCATGGTTTTACATCAAGTAGAAAAATAAAAAATTCTAAGTATGCAGATCAGGTACTTTCAAAGATCCCAGCGTATAGCATACATAGACAACTCCCAAAACATTATTTGCGTCCGGCAATAATAGCACACGAACCGCACGCCATCTGGAGTTGTGATTTGGCGGATATGCAGAAGTGGTCAACCTCAAATAAAAACTTCCGGTATATTCTCGTGTGTGTGTGTGTATTTTCCAAATTATTGTTCTTAGAAAAAATTAAGACCAAAGGTTCGAAAGACGTGTGCCTAGGTTTCGAACGCATAATTACAAGAGCTCAACAGGCTCCGAAAACCTCTATCTTTGACCGTGGAAAAGAATGGACCAATGCTGCGTTTAAACAGCTCCTAAAAAAATATGACATTCGCCCCATCTATTCGAAAACACGCGCTAAGGCAGCTCACTCGGAACGTCAAATCAGAACCGTAAAAGCTCGAATTTTCAAGCATTTTTTGCTTTCAAAATCTAAAAATTGGATCAATGTGCTTCATTTAATTGAACAAACATATAACCAAACTCCACACAGTATTACAAAGATACCCCCAGCCAGTGTGAAGCGTAAAGATTGGGACGACATGTTTGTTCGAATGTACATGCGCACAGCTATGAAAAAGAAAGGGAAAGCTGTCTACAAAGTTGGTGACCTTGTTCGTATTGGTCGGAACAGAACAGCTTTTTTTAAAAGCTATGAAAGAAACTTCACAGAGGAGATATTTAAGGTGAGAAAAGTTACGTTTCGACCACCAGTGTACATGTACGAATTGTCAGACTTGGACGGCGAACCAGTAGAGTCATCTTTCACAAAACAAGAACTCAGTCGCGCATAACAATGGCAGGTAGTTTTTTCCTTACTGTTCAGAGCAATAAATCCGGATCGACCTTTCACAACAACAACTTTGAATTTACAAATCTTCTACCGCGACCCATCTGTGCCGAAAATTACGAAGTTGGTTTGGAATCGCTTTCGTTTACCAATCCACCAGTTTTCAAACCGCCTACCGTCAATGAAAACAACCCATTCTTCAAAGGCAAACAGAATGAAGTGTATGTAGAGGTTTTGAAAGAAACCCGACTAATAGTCAGGCGCGATTATGATCTGTACACAAGCTTCATTAACAACTTGAATTTGCAATTTGCGGAACTCCAAATACCTGCCCGAATAATCACAAATTTCGAAACCACAGACACACCCGGTTCTCAAGTTCCCAAATCAACCGTTTTGGTATTTACGGATACTCAAGGTTTTACCCTTTCGCTAAGTTCGCCGTTGAACCGAATACTTGGGTTCAGCGATCAGCTTTTTGAACCCGGTTCGCACAAGTCTGATTTGTCCCTGCCAATGGACTTGTTCACAGGAACGAGTATGAACGCTATTGTTGGAGAGGTGCTTTACTACAAATTCGAAACAAAAGTTGGAGAAGTAAGCAACTTCAATCATGTTCCAAGTGCCAATATTCTCATTCTGAATATCCTTAAAGCTCTTAACTTAAAAGGCGTGCGCATAAAAATGATGCTTGACCGAGAAACATCATCATTGGAAGTGGATACCCGATCAGTAACCGTCCGACTTCAACTTTCTGAATTTCTGAATTCATATTTGGGATTTTCAAAAAACAAAATTTTTGTGGGAAGAGAGAGAGTACACATTTCTCGTAGCTTGTTAAATCCAACAGTGCTGCCACCCGACTTTGGGGAAGGGCAAAACGCTGAAAAGATTTTGTGTTTGTGTAGCCTCGTTGGTGCCCAGCCATATGCGGACAAAAATTATCAAATTCTGCGTATCGTTAACTTTGCCGAAGGTAAAGTTGAGCTGACTTTCCCTCAAATCCTATATATACCACTAGAAAAGGATTTTTTTGATCACGTGACCATCAGTTTGAAAACAGACAGGGGAGAGAACATATCTTCATCGGACGCTCCTTCTTGCGCTGTTATGCACTTTCGGGAAATTTTATAACACGTATGCGTCGAATCGAATGCAACGAAACTGACTGCTATTTGGAGTCGAAATCCCACACAAACAAATTGAAAACTCCAGTGAAAAAAATGGCAAGGAAAAGAAAATTGCGCAGAGTACTAAAAGGACGTGGCCGACGAAGGCCGCTCACTTTTATTTCACAGGTTGCACCCTTCGGACGTGTAATGGGGTATTTGGCCCACCAGTTCTATACACGGTTTCGTGGTGTAAGTTTTTAGTTCTTTGT
>JAHZMW010003979.1:0-10305 GCA_027743745.1 Alloscopus bannaensis
TACTGAGCACGCCGCTTCCATAAGAAATACACACAGTTTCACAATTCCATTCCTTTACCATCCAAATATACAGTCTTCTCATCACACAAATTTTCTACGCGTCCGTTTTCTCTCATTCACACTGTCTTATACGGTTTCGTTTCTTGTGCGTGTACAAGCGTATCGTCTATTTATTTGGGTTTCTGGGTTAATTCTAATAACAAGTTTTTCTCTGCTTTCTTCCTCTAGTTCAGACAAGATGCCACAACCACCACCGTGTCACCGACTTCGTCAACGTCAAGCATCCCGGAAGAACTGAGCACGGTGGTAGACGACATTCATCTCCTCCCAATACTCAGACTGCGAAGGAGAAAGCGTTCGGCAGCACTCCCGGAGCCTCAAAAACGCTGGAAGGAGACCACCTCCACTTGGAGCTGCCCTTCCGACTCTGACTGCTTCACGGTAATTTGGAGTCTGCTCAGATCCTTTTAATTGCTTATTGCAAATCAACATTCCTTTCCACCGCTTCACAACACGCTCCTTTTTAGAATGTGCCTCGCGTTTCCTCATCGCACAACTTGTCCCTACTAGAGAGCCCCTTTGTTTTCATTTAAAAGAGAAGTCGATACATTGTCTGCGTGTCTTAAGGTCGCTTACAATGATCTCGGACAGGCGAAAACCTGAAAACACACACAGATCTCGAAAGAAATCCATTAAAAGTGATTTTAAATGGATTAGGGTTTTGTAGGTGAGGCGTATCAAAAGTCATTTCGGTTGATTGCCAGTTGCATCAGCTCACCTCTTCGTCTCTCTCGGAGACTCGCTCTCTTCTGCTTGACAAGAAAATTAGAGCAAGCTGCTCAGCCTCGTCGACCATTCTCAGAGAACAGAGAGGAAAAAGAGAGTTGCGAGTTTGTGTGATGGTGGGCTGATTACGGTGCTGGAAAATGGGAGGCGAGTTTTTGGTAGGTCACTCTGAATTAGATTTAGATTACTCGCGCAGTAGACGCGAGCTCTAAGCTCGGAGAGAGAGGAGTCAGGGCTTCAATTGATTGCCCCATAAACAACAGTGCAACTCAAAGTAAAGTGGCAGTCTTGGTGCTCTTTGCTCTCTCGTTGGGAGAAAAGTGCCACCTCACCCGCAGCAGAAGCACAAGCCATCACATTAAACTCGCACAGCAATCGAAAGAATAGAAGCACATTTTACACACATTTTAATAGAAAGTTTCACGAAATCCAGTTTTTTTTCTTCATTCCACACACCGAGAGAGACGACGATGAGAGCGCCAGCCCACTTCTCTCTGATCTGCCAGCATGATTCCATGGTCAATTCCATTCCATTATGATGATATTACGACTCCATTACCTTATCATTTCACCTGTCTCCTCTCTTTCTGCCCGTCTCTTTCTTGGCTCATTAAAATGTGCTCTGGAATTACTCCGTGATGATGATGAGAAGACCGAAGGGAGGCTGGATATGTGTGTAATTTGTACTTGGAGCAGCTGTACTTCTTACATAGCCATAGTCTCCTCTGCAGTTCTTCCAAGAGAGAGAAAGAGCTAATCGCTTACAAACTACAAAACTACAACTCCCAACACCAGCAATCCTATCAGACGATTACACGAAAAGGGGACGATGCTGCTCACAACATGTGTGTGTGCATGTTACAACTACCTGCCCACCACTTATTAGCGAACTCAATGAAATTGCGAAAAACCTTCATTTTTATTTCTTCTCGTTGCCACCCTCTCCTCCAACTCTGCAGCACGCACCACCAGCATTTGTTGAGAGCACCTAAAAATATGGTTGCGACCATGTGAAAATATTATTTTTTATATATAGACCACTTTGCTCAAGTTGTGGCAATGGGAAAATGCAAAAATTAATTACTAGCCTCCTCTCTCTCTCCACGGTTTTAGTCTCGGCGGACGAAAGTGTGGGTAGCTCGATTATTGCTCGCATTTATGTTATATATTCGAGGCCTTGAGTTGTTCCACATTTTGTGCATACTTTCCGTTCTATGTGGACTTAATTGGCATTTTCTTCTCGGTGAGCCGCATGTTACCTATGATTCTTCTCATATTTTATGCAAAAGTCTCTCGGACAGAGAGGAAGTTCCGCTGAACTAGAGCCCCAAGAAAGAAATGCCATGCGAGTGCTAATAGTATTTCTGCGTCATGATAAAAGGAGAAAGAGAGAGAAGCACAATAACCATTAGGTTTATGCTGCTATTATTATATCATAATAATAGTAATGTTCAAACAGAACACAACTGTCAACAGACTGGAGCAGGGACAAAAATATGGAGGAATCAACCTGATCACACAACGCTCACAAATAGCTGTTCTCCGTTGATTACACATTAACCGAAATCGTTTGGATTTCAGTAGTTGGCTCTTCTGCAGAGGCATTTTATGTGTTTACACGGACATGTTCGTGTCTCTTGTTATTTTAGTACTCAAAGGTCTCTCCTTCTCTCTCGCTTAGCTAATTTGTTTAAGAAAAGGTGTATAATCATGCTCCACAGCTTAACCATGCGAGTATGGTTGTCCTCAATGTGGAAGTGCATGTTTTTCCAATTTACATTTTTATGTGCACACGCATAACTCCAATTGTGCGTTCTCATGTCTGGAAAAAAATCATTTCTCAAATGGATGCTAATCGAGAGAAATTGTTTTTTTCTACCTGCTATTTCCACCACCACACTACACACCAACGACTTTTGAGTCGACAAGTGTTCCTTTCTGGAAAGAGGGAGGTGAGGCAAATACGATATTTTGGCTCACATAAAACTAGGCTCGTTTACACTTCACGTGTATGTGTGTGAATATAAAAGTGATTTTTTGAATGGGTCACTTTCAAAGGGAAACAGAGACTTTGTTTGGTTTGTCCAAAGCAAATACGATGGGCTCTTAAATGACATCGTCGTCACATATAGCGCATTGCACCCGCGCGTTTTTTTAGAGGGGAAGGAAATGGAAAGGGAGAAATATGCTCATCGAAGGAAGAAATGACTCGGGCCACGGGAGAGAGAATTGATGCGGGATTGGAGACCACATCTCTGCTACGAGAGATGAGAGAGAAATGGAGAGAGTTTACTCTGCCCATTAGTGCCACTTTGAACAAGACTAATGAGTCAGTGAGCAACTGCTCCAAACACAGTGAAACCCATTCTTTCCCATTAGAGTTCTGTAACAACTATTATGTCCAGCATATTGCATCCTCAGAAAGGCAAAGCAAAAAAAATCACTCGAGGCAGTTGGCGCGGAGAGATTTTTTGACTCTCTTGAGCTGCGCGAGATGTGAATGTGATCTCCTTTCAAGATTTCATTTCTCAAGTGGCCATCACAAACCTCTGCCAGCCATCGGCTCTCTGGCTTCATTATTTCCCTCAGAGAGAGACGTCTTCGTAAGAGTGGAAGAGAGACGTGAATGGATCATTTCCACATCACCGTCTTCATCAGGGATGAGAAGGAGGTAGGCAAAAAGTGGAAGTGTCATTTGTGTCGATGATGTGCGCAGATAACAAGGGAGAGAAAAAAAATATCTCGCTGTTCTCCGTCAATTTCACCCCGTCTTATTTGTTCTAATCACACAAGTGAGAGAATTGTGAGACAAGCTCAAAAATCTTCGACTCTCTCCAGTTAGAAGAATGTTTATGGTAAATAATGGAAATTTGAGAGAGAAGGAAAACATTAAATTGTAATTGTAAATTCCTCCTCTCTTTCGCTCGTCTCGAGAAGACTTTTGCGTTCACTTTTTATGAGGTATCAATGCCCATGTGTAGTGGTAGTTTGAGTTAGCACCTCGTTTCGATGCGAAGATTTGTCTTGGAGTGTGGTGGCTGACGGGTAACACATTGAGTCAAGTGTCTAACCAAGCAAAGAGTTTAGGGAGAGCACAGGTTTGAATGGACAGGTCAGAGAAAGACTTTCCCAATTTACGGAGTCACTCCTGACTTTTTCTGTCTCTCAGTTTGCACCACTTGGTTGGAGCACCAGGAATGTGATCACATTGCTCTCACGTTTTTCGACATTAGTCTTACAAAAATATTGACTTGCTCTTGGCTCTTGGAAGAAATCTTTTGTCTCCCTTTGGAGCTCACTCCTTTCCTCTCTCTGTCCGGAGTCGAGTGATTTAGGAAAGCTGGTGCGAAGCACAAAAACGATTTTCTCTTTCCTCAGATGATGTAAATGATAATGGCGAAACTCTTGTCTTCTTCTTCTTTTTTTTTTAAAAATGTGTCTTCTGAGGATTTGGAATGTGTGCTGTACAGCTTCAAAAGGAGAGTCAGCGAGAGCTACAGAACCTTGCATCATCGCACTTAAAACTTTTTTTCAAGAGATTTATAAAAATGTATGTGTGCATTGCACATCGTATTCCCGGCAGATTTGTGTGTACTTTTTTCTTGCAAGTTCATACAACTGCAAGGCTTTCCCTTAAGTGTTCTACAGAGGACTTTGCCACTCTCGGTGTCCGTGTGTTGCTGAGTTATGAGATCGACCAGGTGTTGGCCGTAATGTATGGATACAAAAGGGCCCATTGTTACGAAAAGGAAAGGGTCACGCATGTGTGTACAGAGCTAGTGCCAAGTGAGTGAGTGCTTTTTGAGAGAGAGAAGCCTATATAATGACGGATATGTGCGCACTCTTATTGACGTGGAGATTATAAGGGAACATGTTTCGCGTTGCGTGAATGAGAGAGAACTCTACTTTTTTATTAGTGGGTACAGAGAAGAGTGATCAACTCGAAGGCGAGTTGGGTTGGCCACATACACATTTGCTCTCAACGACGACGAACGAAAATCCATTATTATCTGCTCAACTTTCAACGCAAAGAGTAGCAGCTCATATCATCTTATCATTTCCCTGAATATAAAAAATATAAAAATGCGAGCACACCAACTAAAAAAACCATCATTTTCCTTTGCACTTTAATGACGGTGCGAGCTCAAGACGACTCGAAGAGTTGAGGAGCTCCCTTTCTCTCAACCTTTTAATAGCAAGGTACACCAGCAAAAGGGTAGCAAAGGTGATGTGTGTGAGTTTTAATAGCGGGATGAATGATGATGGTATGATGGCAGGTTTCGTGGAGTAATTATCTTATTACTTCACTCAACTCTGAGATAATTATCATTGATACCCTATACGTCAAATGGATTGTGCACACAATATGTTTGTCTGTTGACTTCTCCCCGTATAACGTTTTATTTCATATAGTGAGCAACACAAAACTCCGAAGTTGGCTACAATTGAGCTACGAAATTTCTGGCAGTCCTGAGAAATACACGTAGTTTATGATTTGCTCGTTGTTTATCAGTGATGTACCCCACATCACGTACTTTGTGTCTTCCTCTGATGCCAAGTCAATTGTCATACTATTTGCCTCGTCGTCATAATATCGAGATCCTATCGCAGCCAGAGTTTTTACGCAACCGCCATATCCTCCATTGAGCCTCTTGTTTTTTTTCGCAGAGAAGGTGTAGTAATTAAAAGCGGAGCACTTGCAAAGATAAAGTAGCGTGATAAAGAGGTGGACACAGGGAGAGGATCACACGGCTAAATTCCGAAGCAAAGTGGTCGCGTTGTAAAAGACCGGTGCCATCATCACCTCGCTCTCATATTCTCTGAGAAACACCGGTTCCAATTCGACGTAATTACGGTGGTGACCGTGACCGCGAAAAGAACGTCTTACTAGCAACATTCCTTATTCTCACACGTAGCAAAATGCCGGTCCGACATGTTGTGCGCTCTTTAATGGAAATGGCCAATAAAAATGGGAAAAACTCTGGGGATCACGTAATTAAACACTGCCATAAAACGAGATACCACGACGTTCACAGCAATGCAGTCCGCACCAACAACGCGGAATTCACTTGTTCATCTCAGGGAAGACAAGAAAAGGTTTTATCTCAGAAATGGAACCCTCTCTTCTCTTTTTTTCTGCTGATTTTGATATAAAAAGAGTGGAGGAAAACATGCGTAAAACATTCTCCTCTAAAAGACTCATTTCCATCTGTAATAATATCCATGTTGTCCGCGTCTGAATGATGTACCTATGTAAATCGAGGTATATGCAACTCGACGAGCGCAAAGGGTTGAGTTTTTAGGGAAAAAGCGGAGCGAAGAAGTTGAGAGAGAGCCGTCATAAAAGAAGAAGAAGCAGGAGGTAATTACCCATCATCAAAATAAAATTAACCCAAGAAAACATGAAAAAGCTTGAGTTTGATAGAGGAATGAGAAAAACTGAAGGAGCTGCTACTTACTACTCCTGCTGACGCTCTGAGAATATACGCACCCTCAAGAAAGCGAAGAGTGTAATACAACAGAGAAGCCTCTCACACGAAGAGAATATGATCGAGTTGACGGATTCCTTTTCATATTGTGCGTCTTTCCCATTTTTACGCGGAACGTCGACGAGAAAGGAAAAATGTGAATCTAAATGTAATGCGATATTAAAGTCTTCTTCTCATCTTCTCCCTTTCGTTCAGGGTTATTAAGTAGTCTCTCCGACTCTCCGTTTTGTTGAAAGAGTTGAGTTGTTCTCATCGCATCGAAACACAAAAAACAACGACCGAAAAAAATTCAAGGTTTTCCCCTCTCTCTTTATAATTCATTCAAAAGCTCCCGTGTTTAAACTTGGATTAAATTATTATGTTCGTCGGTGTATCCGGCACACACAGAGAGACTCTCTTTCTACTGCAGCGTCATTAAATATTAATTCGGAAAATCCTATATAGCTTCTTGTCCTTCTTCTGCAGAGATGGTGATGATGATGAGATTGTCTTCCGAAAAAACGAGAAGAAATGACGGCGAGAGGAGTGGTGTCCCACGCGTTTTTTCCTATTACGATTCATTGTTTTCTTCGGCCTGTCACTTCCATTTCGTCTCGCTTCTGATTTCTTTTCTCCGCTTTTGCCCGTCTCCTTTCTTTTACAAGACGAAGACATTATTCCCTCCGAAAGGCACCAGCCAACTCTGACTTTTGCTCCAGCAGGCTTTCGTCTTCGCTGAAACACTCTGTATACGCGCATTATGATCACTGTGATGGTCATAATAACCATTACGAAAGCTGGAGATATAGTAATGCTGTGCGCAATTATATTTTTTCTTATGGAAAGCGAAATCATCATTTTTTCCCCAAAATGTTAATGTCGCATGCCCTCCAATTTTTTTAAAGACTACGGTGTGTACTTCTAGTGACAAATGAGACAACGATTATAATTTTGACTCAAAATTTTTGAGTAATAATAATAATGTCAGCTCAGTGTAAATTTGTAACAGCGCGGGAAGTCTTTTACAAGCTCTCTCCCTGCGCCGGAAGGAAAGTATGTAGTAGTTTACAAGTATTTGTTTGTAAACTGGTGCTTATTACCGGTCATATCGCACCGTATCATTATTATGCCTTTATTATTGTGATTGTCTTCAAAAATTACAAGGCGGTAGCAAAGAAGGTACAAACGAGCTGAAGGCCCGAATATGTGCTCCCAACAGGAGTTTGTCTCTGAATCCCTTCTGCTCCCTATTATAAGTTTGTTTTGTGTGAAATGAGATCCATTTTGTAGGATGCCGCTAGATACTATGTGTAATGCCATAAACTGCCATATAGAAAGCGGTGAGGTACTATGATCAACAACAATGCACATATCATATCATCGTCTCTGAATGAAGGAACGCTTGGTTTCGTTCATTTCCTGCCCTGTGGTACATTTCCACTTCACTGGGATTCATCAGCTCATCATTCTCTCCGGTTGGAAGTACGCGTTGTATTGCTGAGTCTTTTCCGAAGGGTCAGTCCGGTAATTGAATCTTGTGTGCATAATTGAATTGCTCTGAGCTCAATGTGTGTGTGCACAACAACTTTCGAGTCATTCATACCACAACTCTCAGCTCCCTTTTCGCTCTCTCTTTCGTTCCTTTTTGTTTGCTTGTCATTTGAATTGGATATAGGTATTATGCCATTTCCGCCGGAGGATACCCCACCAACAAACGCACGAAACGGAGTTGCTCACTGAATTAGATTTTTGTGAGAGCTCAAACATCACCGAAAAATCCCCCACAAAATAGTTTCGTCTTCTCCATGCGTTTCTTACACAATTCACAAATCTTTTTGTCAACAGAGGATCAGACTGATGACGATTGAAATTCATACGAAACAGCAGTATTTTCTCCATTCAAATATTCACAAGTTGGAACAAATTTCATGTGTGACAAGCAACAAAAGGACTAAAGCAGATTACACGGCGGAACTGTACAAAAAAGTCACGGAGAAAATGTACGACCATGAATTGATTTGGGGCAGTTGGAAAAGTAGAAACTGGGCTATCGTCGTATTTAAATTGGCACAGAAAATGAATCTTGATTTGAATGGGAGTTGACAGGCGCAATATAAGAGAGTAGAGATATGTACATTTTTCGGGAAACCATTTATTTCTGTCGCTTTCCCATCGTTTCCACAATCAGTAAAGTAGGATTAATGGGACTATTTAAGAGGAGCGAAACTCCAGTATCTCTTCCATTTTAGCAAATAAATGGCAGCGTTGAGATTTCAGAGTCTGAAATTCAGGCTGATATAGAACCCAACATTTGTTTAAATTAGGCAGGATTATTCCTCACAAAGATTGAGCACATATTTGCAGGATCAATAACATTGCTAGAAATGAAACTCGACAATGAAATGTAAAATTCTGCCTTACTTCTTAACCCATTACGATGCATTATTTAAACGAACTGAAAAGTCAATCGCTCTCACAAACTGGCACAATTAGGCATTCGTGAGCAATAGTATTCGAGTTGTTTACGACGCAACAGCAGCAAAACACAGAAATCTGTTCCAATTGAGAATGAATGGATGGAGAAACATTCCTTGTGGATGACATGAAGCGAAAATACTTATTTTTATGCCTTGTTTTCTCCAAAAAACGACATGGATTTGTTCGTTTATTAAATTCAATTGAAATAAGGGCCTTTTAGAGTTTGCCTATTGAGAGCTGTGACATGACACAGGCAAAGACGAGTAATAAGGCTTACCTCTCGCACCGTCAACTGCACATAACGTCTTTTGTCCGTCCAAAACACATTCAACGACAAAAGGTAAATTTGGTCGGATTGTTGGAGGAGTCAGTGCGTGAAATCTCAATTGTCCCATCTTTTCTATGTACTCTGCACATACCTCGTCGTTGTGTTTTGGAATACAGGGACTTTGGGATCCCTGAAAGATCCTTTTCATGATATACTATAGGTACGCCAATGGTATTAGTCTTGAATGAAGTGAAATTCATTTTACCTCTCTTCGTTCTCCTGAAAAATTGCTGACAAATTGATTCGACGGCCGGGTGAATGAGGGGTAGATGGATTGTCTCGATGAATGCTCTCGCTGGCAAACAACACAATTGAATTCAGCTATTTATGTGTATTTTTGGTTGAGATGATCGTGAATGATCCCAGCCTGCGTTTTGT
Organism: Alloscopus bannaensis; assembly: GCA_027743745.1. Classification (NCBI taxonomy): domain Eukaryota; kingdom Metazoa; phylum Arthropoda; class Collembola; order Entomobryomorpha; family Entomobryidae; genus Alloscopus; species Alloscopus bannaensis. Next base: position 9,439 of record JAHZMW010003979.1, read on the forward strand.
GATTGTGAGCGCACACTAAATACTATATATAAAGGCATTTTTTCAATAACACTGGACCCTTTTTTCTGTGAGCTCTAATTTTTCTGGATTTTTTTTCCTTTCCACTGGTTTGAAAACCTGTGAGTTATTTTGGAGGATCATTTGTGTGTGCAGGGCTGCTCATGATAAGCGTGAAGGTATGCACAAGGAGTAAAACATGCTCCTTTGTCATCGCTGATCAAGGCATCTGCTCTCGCCTCGGCGTTTTTTGCTGGATCACCGAGTTTTCAATGCGAGAGTGCGTGTGAGGTGGTGTGCTCTTTGAAATCCATTCCATGTCATTTACCCTCATTTGCTTTTGATATCATTGTTAGGAAATATGAAACCCGGTTTAAACACCCTCATTTACGCTGAGTTGTGCGTGCATCTGAAACGCACATTCATCAACACAGATCGTTCTTTACAGCTTCAAATGATAATAATAATTGATTCCATCAGATGCAGAGAAACATCTTTGCTCGAAAAGTTTTATCGTCGAACCTTTTTCTCCGCAATTAACTACTGCACAAAATGCACCCTTTACAAACCTCAAAGGTTCTTTAATTTTTTTCTAGTTGTAATCCCATTTAAAGCTAAGTAAGAATTCGATGCATACTAATTAACCACACTGTAGCATTATTACACACTCCGTTCAGAAAACTTTAAGCATGACTTTCTCTCTCTCTCGCCGTTGTAACACCTTCGACAAATAACTTTAAAATTTGAAGACGCTCTGCATAAAAGACATAATATGCCTCTCTCCTAGGGCTGCCGGTTTCCGGTTTCGGTTGCAAAAACGAAACCGGTTTCGGTTTTTGGCAAAAACCGAAACGGTCGGTTTCGGTTTTG
>JAHZMW010003980.1:0-11688 GCA_027743745.1 Alloscopus bannaensis
TTCAATTTTTCCTGCTGAAAGGATTTATTTCCTTTCAATTCCTTTCCTTCCAATTCATTTCCTGAAATGAATTGGAAGGAAAGGAATTTTTCCTTGAATGACATAGGTTTGGAAAGATCCTTTCATTTCAACCCTTTCGAAATGAAATGAAAGGAAGAATTGAAAGGAATTGAAAGACTTTAAACACTATACCCAACAACATGGCTGTCCCGACAAGCAGTATATTTACGATAGTTGAACACAAAATAATTTTAGATACGCATTATTAGGCTTTGCCAACGCATTTCAGTAGCAATTTGGCAATTTTTGTCACTCATGTTTATGAGCGTGAGTCACACAACGTTTCTTTTCAATTCGATTGTATAGAGGTGAGTTGTTTTTTCACTGTATGGTTTTTCCTATTTCAACAAATCGGTGAAAGCGGTGAAAGCAAAAGCAAAAACAATTTTGGCACGGTGTGAGACATCTCAAAAATATCCTGAAAGTAGTTTTTTGCTATCACTCTATTAAATTTGGTGAATACAACTTGTGAATAATTTTATTTGTTTCTCTGTGTCTTTTTCTTTTCCTACAACTATTTGATATCGGGCAGTCTCTACTTGGAGAAAGCAATCAATCGGCTAGAGAATACTAAAAGAAAAGAGGAAAAGTTACTATAACATAACCAAGCAAGGGAGGCTTGTAAATATTTGACAATATGAATGCTTCGGTTTCAAAAAAAATATTGCTAATGTGAGTATTTTACTCGAACACATTTTTTCTAGAATCATCTATGGCTCCAAGGAGTCATCCCCAATCAAATCTTGGCAGTAGCAGTTGCAGCACAAACAGTCGAGCAAGATGCCCAAAGCTGAGTCTTCGCGGGGCGCCGGCAGGTTAACGGTTCAATTGAGGCTCTTGTGGCCATTCTAATGTTTAAACAACTCGGAACGGAAATCTTCCATCAATTTTTGCAGAATATTTCCGAAACCTCACCCGTTGAGTAATGTCAGCAAAAAAAAAATTTACTAATGCAAACTATATTACTTAAATGCCGCTCACTTCGAGGTGTTTCTGAAGTACACAAGATCCTCCTCACGTATGAATCGGGGAATGACTTTCACCGAGCATTGCGATCATATAAAAAGTTGACATCATCATTTTGTACGAACAAGTTGGGAAAAGTATACGAAGTACAAGTTGTCTCACAATTTTGTCGTGTTCTCATGGTTTGACATTAACTCAAGTCAGCTCATTTCAATAGATTCTACCCACACATTTACTGTCGTGGAGAGGTGCAAAAGCAACCATCCATCCATGAGTATCGAACGTGTATTAATTGTCAAACACAGACGCTATGGTCTTTGTTTTGTCTTTAGCGACATTTCATCATCATTATTAAGTGTCTGCAGAGTTTCTAGTAAAATACGGAGCAGGTTTTGAGCGAACAAACGATGAAGTCGGCGAATTGTTCAGGAATCTGGAAACTTGACTACAGAAACTAAAAAGTTCGAGGCATTGTTGTTCCATCCCAGTGAGACAAATGTACTCAGTTTCAGACTGTAGCATTTCTCATCTTTACATGTCATTTGTTGAGAAAAAATGATAAAATTTGCGTGAGCTTCTCTTTTTACTACGCATCATAGTTGACAAAGCATTTTACTTTCATCATAACATTATGAACTGCCAAAGTAAACTGTAGTTGCGGGTTTCTTTAGAAATATTGCAATTGCTGTTTAAGTTGTGCAAATGGTCGTATCCGGCGAGATATGCTTACAAAGAAATAATTATATTTTGAAGTAGGCGGCTGTAGTGATTGTTGTTGTATTTTCGTAAGTCTACTCTTGTTTTCAAATGAAGATCAATTTGTTGCGTTAAAAAAATTCGCCTGCCGTTTATTTATCCTTGAGACGTCTCAGGGCCAAATAAACGTTATATGGAAAAACAACCTTGTGAATACATGGTAAAACGTGTATTTACAAATGACACCAACACACTGGCTTAATTCTTGCAAAATGGAAGCACCGCGTTTCAATTAAATTTTCCAGGTTCGAAAGATCAAAACTTTCTCATGTAGTTATAAAACTACATGAGAAACTTGAGTTTTAAATTTGAGTTCAATTGGCCAATTTTGAATATCTTCCCCCCAGTGGGGAGTGAGTGTCCACTTTTGATGGTTTTGAGTTACTTGGTAGTTATAAAACGACTCGAGAAGCTTAAGTTTTGAATTTGAGATTAGTCTGATAATTTATGTATGTACTCCAAAGAAAGCAGGGAGGAAGCTAGAGGAAAGGGTGTAGAGAAAGAGAATTATATATGAAAATGTTTGGAAAAACGGAAAGCAGTACTATCGACAAGCGTAAAGAGACCTTGATGAATGAGTGAGGACACTTGCGAAAAATCGACTACAAATGCTGTTAGAAATAGAGGCCCTTAAAGTCTAACCGTCGATAAGTCCTCGAGCTTTCTAGGCTCTTTTAACTGTAACAATAAACTAGATGATATTCTCCAATAGAAATAATCACCAAACAAAACCGAAAACAGTTAATTTTAAATCGTTTATTTAAGTAGCATAAACTACTGACTCCGTGATAATCACAATTCACAAAAGACAGGACACTCCCCAATGGAGTGACGTTCCTTTGAATCACGATTACAACAATTAGTACTACAATTAGTACGACAATCAAAGTTCAAACAATTATTCTCCGGGTCTCCAGTAGATTGACGTTCACACGAACTCGATCTCTGAACAACTAACTCCTCCTCATCTTCTTCGTCACCAGAGGCTTCTCTACGGACTGCGGTTTTCCTCTCTACGGTCCTGAAACAGGATTGAACCTGTTCACCATCTCGTGAGGCTGACGCAATCCCGTTCCCTCCAGAAGGTTCTCGAGTCTCCGGGGCAGGTCGACACTCCGAATTCTCTACAAATGCGTAATTTGCAGAAAAGCAATCTTTTCCAATCTGTTAAAAAATTGTGGTGCAAATAATGATTTTGTATTTTCCAAAAGTCAAATGGTACAAATCACCTTCGCAATAAAGTCTTCATGTAAAAATCCTTACAAATGCTTTGTTTTCGTAATTCCAAACAGGAAGAGTGATCCTTCCTCCACGTTTTCATATGTACTTCATTTCACCAATTCACTTATAACATTGAAAAAAACATTTTTTTAAAATTCTACAGAAAACAAAAACCCTTATTCAAAGAAGTACTTACATGCATCTCATCCGCTTTCACTTTCTATCTCAACTGTAATCCAATGAAAAAAAAACATGTTTTTCTTTTGTGATACCGCTACCTACTTTGAACGGTGTCGGGTTTCTTTCGTAATGATCCTGTTTTTCATTTCCTCCATTTCCAATCAGCATAATACACGGTGAAAGTCAAATGTAGAGTTTGAAGTTGTCTGCTTTATTTAAACGTTATGCTTTCTCCTTGCTCAATGTCACGACTAATGTGTTCAAAAGTAAACTATTTGAAAGAAAAAAAATCACAGACACAAGATTTTGGTGAAAGTGAAAGATAAATTTGTCAATGCTTGACGGTCGGGTTTGAAGTCATTCTTCTTGCATAATGATCACACGCATCCTCTCATTTGCCGTTAATTACTCGGTTTTTTTCTGAACAAGGTACGGTTTTTAAAATTCAAGCGCGAGAATATTCCAACAAATACAATGAACTAAAACAAGCTTTCACTACTTTTTTTTGGAGCCCGTGTTTCGACAAACCCACGCGTAAAGTGGATGCTGGATGGTTGCTCATTGTTTTTCCAATTTTCCACCATTCACTGTCGGTAAATGTGGAGATAAAATGTATTGAATGAGCTGACTTGTGTAATGCTCTCATTACATGAACTCAATATGGTTAAAAGCAAGTTCGAAGAACCACTCTAATATGATTTAGGTTCTTACTCGAGTTAATGTTGGGAAAACCATTAACTCAAGTAGAACATCAAAATCGTGAGACAACGTATACTTCCTCTCTTTCACTTGCGGCAATAGAGAATTCTCAGGTCAACTTTTTGATGTCAACAAAAATCGCGGTGAAAGTCTTTCTCCGACTCAGATGCAAATCAGAAAGGAAACTAACTGAGTGTCGAAATTAGTAGTTGTGTAGTTTACTTAACATTTTGAGACATTGAAAACTGCCATTTACACAGGTAAGGTTTTTTATAAATTGTTTTTAAAAAATCGGTACTTTCACTTTTTGACTTAACTTTCACCGTAATTATTGTTAATAATTAGGATGAACCCAGGAGGCACAATTGAAGTGAGGCCGCCTCCAAACCGGCCTCCGCCTCACGAAGACTCCCTCTTGGACATCCTAGTTGATTGTTTGTGCTGCAACTGTTGCTGCCAAGATTTGATGTGCGACGACTCTTGGGAGCCGCCACTTTCGGAGCGACTCCGCACTACATTGGGGACAAGCGCCGGGATTATTCCGGCTTTACCTGGAGTACCACAGCAAGCTCCGTTGCAGGTTGCCCCATTTCAACCGCCGGCGGTGAGCTTTCGAGTTCCTAGTCATCCTTGGAATTTTCAAGTTCAGGAATTCATTCCAACTTCAGTGACATCAAATCTACCTCAAGCTCAGCTCTACCAGAATATTCCGATGGGGACAACATATCCTTCGGAATTAGTGTCGGTGTCAATGCCAAATTTGCGGGGACCACACACAATGGCGGCAGTTAAAGAAGAGGGTGAAAATCCTACATGGGAATCCGTTCCTATGGCAACGGCAATGGAGCCAGGGCGTTGGTCTCCGACCACTATCAGGTTGAGTGAGATGTTGGCTAGTACTCAGGTGTAGACATTGACGTCGTGATGGTGAGATTCAATTATTATTTTATTTTGTCAAACGCACGAGTTGTTAGTAACTCATTTTTTTGTTGGTTTATTCTCGTTTTAATATTATAGGTAAAGTAGAATTTAAAAAACGTAAAAAATAGCTAAAAAAACCAAACTAAATTTGCAGCTTTTGCTTTCTGAAACTACTTTCAAATTTGTCCAGCGTTTTTATCTGCTCTGTTTTGCATGGGAGGATGGAATTATTATTTCTGTTCTGATTATATGCACGCACGATTTACTGTACACTATTCATAAAATGTCTGGAACTCCAGAAGTGTGTACAATATTTAAGCATTGATTTACCCAACAAAAAAATCTTGCTGCGGAAAAGTAAATTGTATTTAAATGTACGTTAAACACAATGCATGTAATATGAACTCAATGTTGAGATGTGTTTGTTGATATACATGTTGGTAAGTCGATTTTGAAAAGATTGGAAAACCCAACATTCTGATCAATTGATTATGTATTGAATACGTGCTAAAGTTTGCTGTTTAATCGGACCAAATATGATATGGTTAGAGAAAGTATATTTGTTGATGATCAACTGTTAAAATTTGAGACTAAACTGAGTGTCTGAAATTAACGTGGACAATTGCCCGAAATTGTTTTCTGAGTACCTTGATAATAGAAATGTTAAAATAAATGTCAAAAATAAACAAATGCACTGTACCAAATCATTTTAACTGTGGATCAACTAAATTTATATGTAATCAAACGGGAACACATTAATAAATCATACTACAACAAATTAAGGAAGAGGAAGCTTTATACTATTGGTAAAATTCTCAATGTAGCGTATGTAACCTTTCATGTATTGATCAAGTTACTAATGTTTTTGTTGATGAGGAGCAGCATGTATACTAAACTTTGTCAGTAATTACCTGCTGCAAGTTTAATATTGTATGTCAAATAAATATGTGTTGTATGACTTAATAAAAATTTGTGTGATGCAAGTGATTTGAGCTCGGAGAAATTTGTATTTACTCCACGACGATCTTGAGGTGCACAAATCTTTTCATACATTCGAAATACGCATATATAAGCATTGCTAACCTAATACAGTAGCATTTTTCTGTTTTTCTTCTCTTATTTTTATAAATGCGTCACACAACGTTTTTGTTCAATTCAAGGCATCAATTTGAACGTAAAGTGAGGTGTCTTTTTTACTATAGCGTTTTTATTTTTGCCGGTGAAAGCAAAAGCAAAAACATTAGCGAATCTTCTTTACCTCTCTTTTTTCCTACTACAACCTAACATCAGGCAAACTCTACTTGTTGAAAGCGGGTATTTATTATCAATCTCCTAAAGGGAAACAAACGAAAAGGAAAATTTATTATTTTCACTGGCGGAAGCAAACGGGCTTCTAAAATATGGTACATATTGATGCTTGGGTTTCCAGGAAAATTATTGCCAATGTGAATATTTTACTTAAACATACTTCTCTATCGTCATCTTTAAGAAAACATTCTGCGTCAATCGAAAAGCCAAAAGCTGTGTTTGTACTGGGTAGCTACTCCAAACTTTGTAGATGTGTTTTAGTAAAAACTCTCCCCTTTTATATTTTCATCAATGTTATAGCATTATCAGAGTTGTAGTATAAGCATTTAGTGAGTCGCCTTGTAGTGAGGACGCCAAGGTTTATGACAGGTACATATCCAATGCGGGCAAGTGTAATATAATGTGAAGGAATATAATGGAAATAAGATATTTTTGCCGCCATCTAACAACTCGTGCCATCAATTTGCATATAGATGCTACAAAACAAACCGTGTTCCGTTTCGTTCACCGAGTAAAAGCAGAAGTGTATATGTATTGTGAAGTGAGGCGCAAATATGTTAGTGTTCCTGTTGTCTCAAGCATAATATCCGTTAAGAATTAATGAAAAGTACACGAAATAATAAATTACTTTCTCCTGCAGACAATATGGTGAAAGCGTCACAACAAGTGTGATGCGAAACACTGAAGAGAAAAAGGAACCAAGGCAAATCTCTGTCGGAGTCTTGATGTCCCGCAGTGAAAAGCATTTTTGAGTTTAACATTATCATATCGATTGGTAAAAATCTGAGAAATGCGAGGAAAATGGGAAACATGAACTTGTTTTGACAGCAGAGTGCAACAGGAAGTTGCCTCAATCATCCTTCTTGTGATTTTGACAAGCGTTTTTATAGCTTTCACTTTATTGGGAAAACAATGAAGTGGCAAAAACGGGAGTTGGATTCAGTTGATTTGTAGTATGCTTTATGGTGTTTGTGAATTGTGTGCAATGTTTCTGACTGGATATGCTCACATCAATTAAAAATTCTATGCAATTTTCGGCTGATGTGACATGAACGGATCTCTTTGAGTGTTTTTACGTTGAAATAATTTTTCTGGTTTTGAAGCATAACAAAAAGTGGTTGTTGTTCATTGGAATCTTTTGTTATGATGATTATATAGATTTTTGTAGTAGGCCGCGTATTATTATTTAACTCAAGTGTTCCGACGAAGCATTCTTTGAACCTTTAGAATGCGAAGGTGTACACGTGCAGAATCGACAACGGAAGCAATCTCTTTGCAAAATACAAATCAGTAGAATACAAAGCGGCGACGACACGACATAAACATGTTTTAAATATGGATTGCTCTTTGAACTATTAAAAACCGCAAAGATTCGTCCATCAAAAGATGAGCTTGCATAAACTTCCAAATGTAATTTTTATGTATTGGCGTCGGCACAAAACACAGAAATGTAAAGACCTGTAATAATTATTGTAAAAAATTCTAATGAGCGTCTTTTACAACTTTGTTTTCAGTACTCCAATCAAATGAAATGAATGCCTTTTTATTGAATACTAAAACAAAGAAGTATACTTTTTTTACGAATTGTTGGTATGTGTAATATTTCAAACGAGAGCCGGAAATGAGAGACTAAACTGCTTTCAAGTATGTATGCATAACGGATTTCCGCGAAAGATCTGATTATATTATTCTGCTACGGCAAATTCAAAAAAAAGCATTTTCATATCTTAATATCTGCTCTTGAAAATAGAGTTTAAACTAAACACTTTCTTCCTCTTTTTCTGCGCAATTTTTTGAAAAAATTTACTCAAGCGAAATGTAATGAAAAGCTTTTGAGAAAGCATAAATACTTCACGGGAAAAGTAATTTAAGTGTATTGGAATTTCTCTTTGAAAAATTACTTCGTATAAATTGGCAAGCTCATAAAATCCCAAACAGGAAAAAGCGTTGGCAAACATTTCAAGTTCAAGGACATCCAGAAATCATAAAACTTTCTCTCGCTCTTTCTCTTTCAATCAATTTCCCCTTTCTTTTGTACGGTATGATTTATTTTTCTGCTACCGTGCGTAATATAAATATGTATAAGTGGTAACTGATATTTCGTTAACCAGTCTGAAAAATATACTTCGGCGGTATATAAAATTTTGGAGAATATGGTTTTTCGACCCTGAAATGTATTCGCGTCGTAAAATACGCTCACAATGTTTTTTTAGTATTCAACCAAAGTTTTCTCTGAACTCTTAACTGTTTCTTTGTATCAAATATCCCCTTCAGAAAGTGCAAGTGGAAGCAAAGGAAAAGTTTTCCACTCGGATTATTTACTCCAACTTTTACCAATACTTTTACCAGTGCTGCAATGATCACCGTGTCAATCGTGATTCAAAAAGAGTACAAAGAGAAAGTCATGCTGATTTTATTAGTTTTTCTATACAAATGTAATGACATTGACTTTCTCCAATGTCGTGGCTCAAGTGATCCGAGAGGTAAACGAGGAACCATTAGGATGATTACAAAATTGGGAGGTGACACCTCACCCAACTTCTGCCTGGAAACGAGAGATTAATGAAAGGCAAATGAGAGTGAGGCATCCGTTCTGGATATACGGATGAATTTGAAATTGAGAAGAGAAAGTAACCCAGAATAAAACCTCTAATCTTAGAATAAGTCGTGCATTAATGCTTACAGTTTCGTCATATTTCTCCATTGGGGTGTTACTTGCGGAACTTTCACCTCATCATCATCTCTCCTCGAAGCTCCGACAATAACATCATAATTCATGATATATTTGAGAGTCCTTGTTTTGATAAAAGTGAAGCAGATACGGTGCATTTACTTTCACAACGTCACATGAACGACATATCATTTTTGAACGAAGTGGATACTTTTGAAAGGCAATGTTTTCTCAAAAAGCAGCCTCGTTGTGCTACCATATTTCTTTTCGGGTCTAGGATAGATCCCGACCACCCTTTCACGGTCGCCACTTTTCCTGTCGCCCTTTCCCGACAAGTACATTTCCCGACATGACAATTTCCCGACATTACCTTTTCCCAACATTACCCTTTCCCGACATTACCTTTTCCCGACATGACATTTTCCCGACATTACCTTTTCCCAACATTACCCTTTCCCAACATTTCCCCACAAATAATGGTTATATTCAGGGGTTTAGACTAAGCTCAGTTCACGGCAAAATGATTTGTACCGTGCTGGTGTAACCAGTTCTCAGCGAGAGAGTTTCACACTTCAGCCCCTTAAGGGCCAAAGTTTTGAATACCTTCGACAATATACTTAGACCAAACATCTTCGTCGGCTTATAGTGTCTGAGTTTGAGGAATGAACTTTGCGAATATCTAAATATAAGCGCTATCTAGAAATATTAATTAAGATGCTTTTTAACTTTATGACAGGGTCTTCAACACTTTGGCCCTTAAGGGGTTGAAGAGTGAAACTCTCTTGCTGAGAACTGGTTACACCAGCACGGTACAAATCATTTTGTCGTGAACTAAGTATAGTCGAAACCCCTGAATATAACCATTATTTGTAGGGAATTGTCGGGAAAGGGTAATGTTGGGAAAAGGTAATGTCGGGAAATAAAAAGTCGGGAAATTGTCATGTCGGGAAAACGGAATGTTAGGAAAATGTAATGTCGGGAAATTATTATGTCGGGAAATGTACTTGTCGGGAAAGGGTGGCAGGGAAAAGGGCGACCGAGAAATGGTGGTCGGCTTCTATCCGACTACCTTTTTTTTATTTATGGCACGACCACAAAACAGTAAGGTTGTTGAATTGATGTATACATTTCCAACAAAATCGTCATAATGGTTGTTCCTTTTTGCCCTACGTAGAGCTCGGTGAAAGCAAGGAGAAAGGAAATGTCATTTCCTCTTCACGAAGTTCGTATTGAGCAGTATCGAGCACAAATGCGGTTCTGATAATGGAAATGACGAAGTTTAAATGATAAGATGTTAGAGAGTTCTCTACATGAACAAATACGCTTTGCTTCACAATGTGTCGTGCTCGGCCTTCCCTTTTCTATAAGATAAAGGGCAAAAGAAACAGGTGGTGCTTCTGCAAAATAGTTCCATCGAACAAACTCTCCTGTAGACGTCCTTCGAACGATGAGACTTTTTTGGAAAATGGCTTTGGACAATTTTTGTGTGGCTTCTGTGCACGTGTGAAGGTGAAAAAAATGTTTTTCGCGGTTATTTTCCTTCCATTTTGTAGGATTGAAAAAGTATTTGAATGCGATTATTTGAATTTGAATCTCATTTTCGATGTACACATTCCAACTCAATTAATAAGAGGAATGCGAAGCATGATTAAAACTTTCACTTATGAGAAATACAATCACTTGTGAGTCTCCAATGTGGCTGATCCGCTTAAATAACGGTGTATCCCTGTGCTTAATCCTCAGAAGTATAAAGGAGCCTGAAAGAATGAAAATACGGCGTTCTGGCTTCACTAGAGTAAGATTTTTTGGACTTAAAAAATTCTGTGAGCAAGGATTCTTTTGAAGTGCGAAGGGGCGTTAAGGGTGAAAGCGTTTAGGTTGTTATAAAAAGAGGGTATTACGTGTTGGTGGCATACATTTAATTGGAACAAAACGTTTCTTGGAAACAAAGTCACAAAACTATATAAGAATCTACAAAACCAACGAGTTTGGTGTACAGTGAAATAAAACACATCTTTTTTAAAAAGTTTTGAGGAGAAAGCGCGAAGAAAGTTTCATAAAAAATCCTGTTATACTTCCACGCAAATCAAAATTTATGGGGAGCTCTGAAACGCAGTTTTTATATCACAATATCCAGTGTAAATCATATGGAAAGTGAGGGTTTAATCCAGCATTTCCTTTTGATGTGTGGAAATTAACAAACGTATGTCGAACATTAATATTAATTAGAGAAATTAATCTGTTATTGCTACGACTCTGGTGGTGGCATTTTGGTTGATGCTAACATGATCTGAAATGAATGAATGCTGGTGAGTGGAGAAAGGAAGGTGCGTGGGCAAAAGCAAGTTGGCGTGCACTCCATTTGTCTTGTATTGATCCACCTGACATCCTCTCTCCACTCTTCATCACTCGCGTCTGGAGAAAGTTGCTGGTAAATGTAGGTTCCCCTAACGCAGATCTGCATGTAGTAGAAGTAGGAGCAGATACTGGAAAAGTTGGAGTCTAAACTTGTTGACTGTGAAACTCAACCATCTGGTGGTTTTTAACACGATTATCATGGCATAAGTGTAATGCATGTGATGGAGACAAAGGAATTTGTTATTGTCTGTAGAGAAAGTTAAGGTATCATTCATCCCACACAGACGCTATTGACAGGAAAAAAATTAAGTTGATTTCTTTCAGTTGGTGCTTTGATGAATGCGAGAACAACGTAAATTTACTCCGTCGTTTTGAAGTACAATGAGCGAGTAGTCAAGAAATGCTACGAGTTTGTTTACGAAGGCGACATTGCCGCCTACGTTAATAGTAAACCCCGTTGCAAATGAATAGAACCGCTCATTTACGGCTTATGTTAAACTACAACTTTTAAAAATTCCTAACTGGCAGGGAAAATTTTATTTTTGATT
>JAHZMW010003981.1:0-25507 GCA_027743745.1 Alloscopus bannaensis
CGGACGGCCGGACGGCCGGACGGCCGGACGGCCGGACGGACAACCGATACAATCTTAATATATGGCTGGCCGCCATAAATAAATCAGGGTCGCATGCGTTACAAAGTAAAGTTGATCAAATGCCAACAACAGCACGACATACACTCATGCACAATATTTGGCTCCCCCGTGAAATGGATTTTCCGTTATGAAGATGAAGTGTAACCGGCAAAGTGGCAAATAAACAAATTGATTGTGTCAACTGAGGCTCGTCCGACAACATGCATTATGAATACACTCATCCTGTCAACTCCACTCTCTGGTTTATAAAAAAATTAAAGCACTGCTTCATACAAAATCTACTGCGTCCACATTTATGCAAGCAACGTTAACTTTACTTGACAGATTCTCAGCAACGCTAATAATGACTAATAATAATTAAACTCATAAATAAACCTCGGAAGAATTTTCAAATTTTCTCTCCAATTCACACAAGGTAAATAATTTGATACACTAACAAAAGGTTGGGCTGTGCTTGTTTCCTTAAATAAATACATTGTTATAGTGTACTTCTCCGTGTCCTGTACACCATATCGTATACCATTACAAATAACATGACTCCAACTGCATTCGGCATCAAGTGAGAGAAAAGTTTTCATTTTATTGCTTCTGATAGCGAGAAATCCTTGGCGTTCGTTTGCCGAGAGAGTTTACAATTTTACAATTGACGAGGAAAACTACGCAAATCATTTGCGTAGTTTGCAACACCCTAGTAAGTGTATTTGGCATGTGTACATTCACAAAGTGGCTGACTGATATGCAATCTATAGAGAAGTGGTACATGCAGATAAGCCGAGTTTGCTCCAACAGTAGATTTTCCAACCCTAAGATAGGCAGCACTTGTTTGGAGATAAGTGTGCGAGTGTGATGCTGGGGTGATGGAGGATCGAGTGACACGGATGGTTAGCACTTGCCAAACAATAAAACCTACAAACACCACACTGTGAGTGTGATCTGCTGAAATGTGTATCTGCCTAACGATTTTGCAACCATGGCATGCTAAACTAATAGAGTAAATGTTTACAGAGTCTCATTAACTGACAAAAATTCTGTCACAGTTCATCTCAAGCTCACATTTAGTTTCAAAGAAATATGTTTTTCTCTCAGGTCTCAAGTGAGATTCGACAATATTCAATGTGAAATGACCATGCTGTCTCGTTAATTGAAACGCCCAATTACCTCTACGACGAATGCGTCAACAACTAGTACATCTCTAAAGCCCAGGATGAGCTTGCTTTTCATTTCATGTTTGCGCTAAATTGCACACCACTATTTCTATCCTTTGTCCAGTTATACTAACAAGGCAAGAGAGAGCAAGAAATCCCGGACTAATCCAACTCAACAGGAACAAACCACTACAGAAGTTTGGAATCTAATCCCCACAACAAGCTCCTGTCACGTATGAAATCTCCTTTCAGACGACGAGACTTGTTTGAAGCAAGAAAAAAAAACAAATATCACCAACTTTTGAACATTTCTATACGCAACTATTTATTCTTCTTCGAAAAAGTCCTTCTCCCAAACTCGTAATCCCGTCTAGTCTTCTCCGACGGGGAAAAAAAAAACTTTACGATCTTTACTCTAGTCCATCTTGTATTACATCTTTAGAAAATGTTCTTCTAGCACACACAATCTTCGTCTTATTCCAAAAACTCAACGAAATGCAGCTTTATCCAAGCAACAATGCAAATCAATCAAAACGGATCTTCTTACATGTGAACACGAACAAATTCATATGAAATCATGTAGACTCTCATGTTCTCCATAAAAGCTGATGAGCATCACAATCAAGAAATCATGAATATATATTTCTTGTTGTTGTAACAGCATGGAAACGTAGCATGTGCTCTTCCTTCGTAGGCTTTTTTTCTCTCAGTGGTTTTTAAGCCTTTTCCTTTCGATGGAAATCTCTCGCGAGAGTCAACCTTCCCAATCTCTTCCCGTACCATAATATCACATGGGTATAGAAATGAAGGCTTGAAAAGGCTACGAGTGAGGAATGACATAGAATACAACAATCATTCGCCGTGACTAATCAACCTTTTGATCTGAAACATGTGTACCTAACTACCAAGGTACACATGTAACCTCTCAAGTAGTTTGTCAACATATCTCCATCAAGTGAACCGTGTGAGCATTGTGTGCACACACTGCAACAACTCTCCGTCTCCTTTTATAATCCATCCTTTTCTCTTTCTTTACTTTCGTCTCTTATTTCTTTACCTAACTTCATTCAACAAACTACAAACTTCTTTAACTACATTACTTCTTTTGGGACATCATCCTTTAAAGTCATCCCACTGGGAGAGAGCGAGTTTGCCAATTGTTACAAAAAAGAAGCCTCCACACACACTCAATGATGAGAGGATGAGTATCTAGTATCTACCATAGTGGTGGTGGTGTGCTTCAGTGGAAAGTTGGGTCAAATGGAATTTCTTTCAGGATAACTTATTACTATATGACTTATTTCCTTCTTACAGCAGTACTACACAGTATCCTTGCGTTCACGAGTCACGACGCACATGGGTTGTGCGAAATGGATGGCGGACCCAAGAAAAAAGAAATGTTGACAAAAATAAATCGACGGGACTTGCTTCTTCGTCGTCGTCACCGCAATAAGGTATTCCTACCCGTAAGCGTGGAGGAAAAGGGTGAGTAAAGCCTGACTTCCCTGACGTGTCTGCGGTTCGGAATGGAGGGTGTGAGACCCGAAGAAGACATTGAAATCACAAGTTTTTATTCCCTGGATGAGGTACTAGAGAGTTGGCAAAATCGCAAGCCACACAACATCCAACCACGTCTCTTTTTCCATTTGTCATCATCATCATCGCCATCGTCGCAGTAGAAAGACAGCCTTGAAGGATTGTGAAGCTCCGAATTTTCATTGCGAGCCAAATTCATAATTTTCGTATTACACTCTCTCAAGCTAGTGAATGCTACCTTGTACCTAGAGTGTTTGGGAGTGAAAAGTCTCGGCTCGAATTAGATGGCATGAGTTGAAAATAAGGAGGAGAGCCCAAGTAATCGGAAATGCTCCTCTAGTGGAATGTCGAAGACGATCGATCAAGCAAACCTGGATGTGTCACTATTATATGTTGTGGAAATGGAAAGTTTCGGCCTCGTTTCACTGCACACTGATTGGAAAATAACTTTTTTTCTCCTAACCTCACCACCAGTGCCGATGAAAACTAAAGTTTCTTATTATAATACACACATACTTTGTGTATACTATCGTCTCAGTTCATTTTCATTTCATTACGTCTATCTGTTCATTGTCCCACAACATCTTTTCTCTGGATATGAGAGAATCTCGTTTTCGTTTAAATTCACTCTGCATTCCCTTTCTGATTTCCCTATATCATTCTCAGAGTCTCGACTGTCATTTCCTCCAGCTTACAAACGATGTATCACACAATGGAGCTCATCGTCATTCAACTGTTGGGCTGAAAACGAGGGTCAAAAGCACAGTCATCGCTAACAAAGACTTTGAAAATGCATTCGTTTAACATCTTTCCTCTTTCTCATCTTCCTTTGAAGTCAAAACGAACGAGAGAGGGAGTGGAAAAAGAAATGGGAAAAGAGAGTGAGAGAAATAAAAGTTATTTTTTCAATTGCAATAAAAAGACAGGACAAGCATCAAAATTCATGCTGTCGTAGTCATTATTGTAAGTATGTTTATGAGAATCACTACGGCTTCACCGAGCATTCACCATCCTTCCTCCACACAGACAAAAGAGAGCGTACCAGGGGAACAGTGAGATGAGAAAAATGAAAAGGGAAGGAAAAGTAAAAGGAGATGTGATGAGGCTGTACAAGACGATGATTATTACTCCAAAGGGCATCTCATCTTCATTTTTAGAGACTCTCAAACTCTCCTCTTTGAATACTAAAAGGAATGAGATGACAGCACTTGACTTTAATAATAATACTACGATTCTATTCTACAATATTACAAGCACACCCTTACGGTTACAAGTAGTCGTCCCTTACAAATGTTTACAAGTAAGTCATTCTAATAATATATTATATTTTCTTCGTTAATTTCCACTACAAAAGAGTCCTACAAAATATCCATCAATATAGTCACCTTTATTGAAGTTGAAGGAAGGGATTTTTTGTATTGACTTCAGTCTCTGTGTGTATTCCCGTGATTTCAAGTGCGTGGAACAAAAAACATATGAGCTGACTGACACTGCTGCGCGCATCATAATCTCTGATGTTGCAGTTTATTGCCACCACCACAAATGCATGCGTTCAGATAATCTAATACTTTAAGTGCATTATACGTGACATGGAAAAAGCCATCAAGTCTGCTTGAGTCTTGCTGGGTTTACAACAGCTAGTAACAACGCATGCATCGACTTCCCCGTATTACATCATGTATGCAGTAAAAGGGAGCTTCGGTTTGAGAAGGCAACCCTCGTCGGAACAAGGCTGTCTTTCAGTTCACGCCTGACTTGGTGTGTGTGGTGTGAGTGTGATTTGTAATTGTGCTTGTTATCTCTAAACATTGTTTATATCTTTGACACATGAGACGGAAGGAGGCATATAAAAACGGTTGAAGTGCGATCAACTTCACATCATATCACCGACGATTATGATTACCGACATACAACTATGTAAGCTCACACACAAGACTATAAAGCTCGACAGAGAAAAAAAGAGTGCTTGACAAGCCTCTCTCCATATCTCTTTCGAATAAGGAACAAAGTGGAATCAAATAATGAAGATTGTCGAGTGACAAGTGGTATAGAGTTACGACGCACACAAGCGTCCTAATCTCTGGAATAACTATACATGTGTACTTGCATGAATGCTTAATTTTTTATTGAAGAACTCCTATATAAAACGATTTTTAAAATAAACTGCTCTCTCTCTCTCTCTCTCGCAAAATGGTTGAAGCCTTTTCTTTCATAATGTGTCTTCGAGGGAGACTTCCTTTTAGAAGCGAAACACAGAAAAGGTTGAACCTTCCCCCACTCACTGCCAATGCTGTTTCTCAAAGGCCCACTTTGGCTGCAAATGAATATTACAAATGAGGGTCACATTTAATACACACGACGAGAATGATGAGCTTCCTTTCTTCGCTCATTTTGAATCGGTGAATAGTCTTTCAAATAAGAACTGAAGCCTTTTAGTGAGTTTTGAAAAAATGCCTGCACACAGAGTAGATTTTTTTATATTTCACTTCTATTTTTTTCTGCTGAATATGGATATGATATATCATGTCGTTTTTGTCGTCTTCCCCAACCAGAAAAGCGAAGAGGTATCAATAAAAAGGATCTTTTCATTTTCATTTCCCCCAAGTTTTCTTTGACTCACATAGCCAATAGCTGTGAAGATGCTTTTTCAGTCGTTAGCTCTGTATTCTGTTCTCCATTTCTTTCTCTGTATCTCCATTCCACATCTTCTACTTCGTCATCGTCATTGTATTTTTCCTTGAGCTTTTGTGTACTAACCAACCAACCGAACAAACCTTCCGATCCTACATTTTCCGAAAAGAAAACAGACTCAACAATAATGGTGTATGCAGTACGAAAGAACTTTAGAAGTTCTACGACGTTTTCTTCGAATGCCTTTCTTTCTTTCATTGTTGTATCTTCTCAGTAATGTACTCCGAGAATTGAGCACTTTTAGTGTCGCTGCCGAGACAAGAGCTTCCTTCAATAGTTTAAAACCTCTGGAATAAAGGCATTAAAATCTAGGACGTCCAACAATTGTTCACTATATCAAAACACAGGT
Source organism: Alloscopus bannaensis (assembly GCA_027743745.1). Lineage (NCBI taxonomy): Eukaryota > Metazoa > Arthropoda > Collembola > Entomobryomorpha > Entomobryidae > Alloscopus > Alloscopus bannaensis. The sequence goes on from JAHZMW010003981.1 coordinate 5,782, forward strand.
TTCAATGGGCTTTGCGATAAATCGGCGAATCTCTTTGAACGGCAGACTATAAAAATGGAAAAGCGCTTTTCCTTAAAATGATGTCAACAATCAGCAATTCGACTGCCAAAACTACAAATCAGGTTGCCGTCCACATGAGATACGCTTGTAAATGGTTTATCATTTCATTAATACAACGAGCCCCATAAGAAATAGTGAAGCATTCCGTATATTCTCTCGGAGAGCTTTGCCCCTAAAAATATTTGCCAGTTCTCCCAGAATTCATTCTAGACAGAATGGTACTCGGGCTCGACTAGTGGGAAAGTATGCACACTTCCTAGGATTGCGTGGACTTCACATTTTTCAGCTAAGGAAGGCACGAAAGCATAAGAAGAGAAAGAAGTGGAGAAGCATTCACCAACAATAAGAAGGCGAAGAAATCATGTAAAAAGATGATGAGCAAACTCAGTGGTTTTTCCTATCCTTCAGAGTTTCCTCCTTGTGTACCTTTGGTTTTTCTCTCTCTCTCTCAGCTAGTCATCGTCATGATCTCACTTGCTGTGTGTACGTTCTAATAAGTCGACGCTCCTAATATATGAACACTTAACATATCTTTGCAGCATATCCCCATTCTTTTGTTGGGTGCCTTTGCCTTTTCCTCTCTCCTTCGTTATTACACATTTGATGTACCTCCGTATATTCAATCCGCATCTCGTATTTTCTCATCCAAGAAAGTGAGCAGCAACAAAAGATGAGAATGAGGAATTCTCTATCTACTCGCGATGAGACACTCTGCTGGCTCTCTCACAAACACACACATGGGCCTGTTAAAACTTTGTACTGCGGTATTAGGTGTAGGCATCTCGTAGAAAATACATTGTGGAATCGTACACACATACATACATTGTGCCTACAAACACCATTCTCAGCTCTCAAAGATCTCACTCAACTCGACATGCAGAAATGGAAAAAAAAACTTGCTGCTGAGCTCCTGGAATGGAATATGAATAACTTGAGCTTCCTTCGCATGGTTGGAGTTCCAGCAAGCTCCAGATGTACGAGAGCGCTTAGTCAAACCCATTATGCTCGAATATACATATACGACACAGTATATTACCCTATAAATCCATGAGGCGCATTCATTTTCTGCCCTTTCCGTCTTCACAGTTTTCTTTACTACTTTATATGGAAACGAAACAGCAGGGTGTAAAAGTAATGCTATTAGAACACTTGCATCCCTTCACGATTGTCTAGGGAAAAATATTTAAACCGCTGTAAATTGCTACACACAACATTACATAAAGAATGGAAAATATTTTTGAACCTTTAAAAAATCCGTAGGGATTCAAAGTTTTTGACAAATTTTAAAATAACAGTGAAGCCCGTATTTGGAACAGGAGAGTATTCAACGTCAAATGGAGTAACTGGTTTCGTCGACCACACCACGCACGTCGTCTTGAGCTAACGAAAACTATGAAGCAAACCTATACAACGAGCTTTTGGCGTTCACACAAAAACTGCCTTTTTTGTATGAAATAAACTTAATACTGTTTTCTCCATCAACCTAATGCAGGTCATGATAATGGGATGTGAAAATCTCTCTAGAAAATATGCCATTATAATGTCTCCTACTCAACAAAAATCTTCTTTTAGAAAAACCCGATAGAGAAAAAAAACGGAGTTCCGTCTCTTCGTGTGTTAGAAATATAGAGCCCATCGTGGTATTACCATAGGTGCTCTCTACGCTAGATTTTCTATTACGAAAATAATAACACATAATAGCATTAAAGCTAACAAAGTAATAGTCCATAATAACGGCTGCGAGAGACGTTTAACAGTATCGTTTTCTCCTTGAGATTATATATCTTTTGTTACACAATATTGCTCGCGTATATACACTTTGCCATTCTTCTTTGAAGGTACAATGAGACGCATGAAATACGCTTCATGTATCAGGAGAAAACTGTAGAGACAGAGAAACGGGAAGTTTTAGTTGCATTCCATGAGTAAGACCAAATGACTTCGCTACCGACAAAAAAAATTCAATAGAGAAACGCTGCAAGTGAAGGACGGACTATTTCATTATATGTAGTTGTGAGGAGAAAAGTATGTGAGTTTGCATTTTGAGAAGACAGTGAGCACGCACAGTGGTGAGTGGCACGAAGGAATGAGAGAAAGCGATTTTCTTTTTTTTTGGCAATTACTGCCTAAATGCTGGATATTAACAGCTAACGTTCTCCAGAAGAAAGAATTCTGTCACTTGAAGACGTCTCTCGACGACAATACAATTGACAGAGAGAATGTACTTTGCGGAGTTGAACTAACAATGGTGATGTATGGATCTTGAATCTTGGGAGAGGGGGGATTTGTCTGCTTGAGTTGTTCAAGAGTTTTCTTCATAACGGTAGTGGTAAAATGGAACTTGACAAAACGGAAATACACGTTTTGATAAAAACTCGTTGACGGTACCGCCGCCTTGGCCCAGATTTCGTGACTTTTACATTTTATCCTCGTGCGCCTTCCGTCCCGCAAAAATGAAGACGGAAATGAAGTCTCCGGAAATACCATTATTTCTTCAGATACCACACCTGTGTACTCTGTTGGGATGTTTTGCTTGGAAATATCATGCGAACAAAATGCGATAACAAACTTTAAAACTGGATCAGCAGGCCTAGTGTGTTTGAGCTTCAACGTAATATATCCGACAATTTTCCGCTGGAGAGTCTCTTCAAAGTGTTATTATTACTTTTTTCTCCCTTAATGAGACTCGAGCCTCACAGCAACTTTCAATTTATTTTCATAAAAACAAGCTGAAGGCTCTGTCCTAACGACTCGTTACGTTAACGGTTGTAAAATGTCAGCAGAGTATCAGATTTGTTAACTCAGAGGCGCTTCCGTCGCAAAAAATATGAGATAAAGACAAATCTAAAAATTATTCAAGCCAAGAAAGAGCCCCCTCTTCCTTCCCTGACTTCTCAATGATACGTGAACTCAACGAAGTACAGTAATTTCCCTTTCAAAACAATTTTCTCTGTAAGACGACCCCATCTCTCTAAAAAAAACTTTGTAGAAAAATCTCAAATCCCATTTTGCACAGGAGAAACGGAGTTCACGGAAAAACTCACTACAAAATATCCAGAGAAGCGTACTCCCCTGAAACACAGAGTCATATTACATAGTTCAATGGTGGTGTGCAAGACAAAAATTAAACTATTTAATAGCTACACAAACGACTGTTATTTGACCGCCCTCGTCATAAACTCATCAAGTAATGACAACCTCTAAACGCCCTACGCTCAACGGGAGTATCTTTCCACTAGCTCCAAACATTCTGGGTATTGTAACGTAGTTCCACTCTTAAACCCCATGTTAAAAATATTGTTCCCCTACACGCTTTTGCAAAATACGAAGTGTTTTTTCTCTACTCTACAACCTGTCATTTCCCCTTTTTCACCGCTATATGTATTCCTTACTAAAAAGGAAAGAAGAAAAAGGGTCAACAATGTTTTCCTTACAAAAAAAATGCAGACACTGCAAATTCATTTTCGTCAAACATTGCACAACGCACATGAAAATTGAAGGTCTCAGACTTTGAAAGGCACTTTCCCCTTTCATCCTAAACTCACCAACCCTTGTGAGTGTAATAATTGAAACATTATTTCCAGGTACTCAGTGACATCTTTTTCCAATCCAGTCTCTTCGTCTGATCCTCGTTATTTTTTAAGAACATTATACTTGCATTATTATATTATTATTGTGCTGTATACACATACATAATATTTCTCCTACAGTCCATCGCGTTATCCTAACATGGATGTTGCAAAGTGCGATTTTTATTGAGCCTGTGATAAGAGACATGTGAGTAATAATTCTGGCACAGTGCTGACTAGTAAATTTCAGAGAGACAAGCCAATTCTGTACTCTTCAACTTCTTCTTGTAATGAAAGTGTGAGAGAGAGATAGCCTAAAAGTAATTACATTCTCAGCTTACATCAAATCGCAAAATCCTCTGTAGTCAAATGTTTCCATTGTTTGCATCCTTTATGCCCTCTACAATGCTGGGGCAATTTCGAGCTCTTTTTTACACATCTCATGCTCTCCATATTGTGTTTCAAACTCGTATTGTCGTTAGCTTAAATACTGTTCCACATTTACCACCTGACTGTGGAACCTAGTTTTGTGTAACCTTTGTTAAAATTCTGGTAAAGTTGCAAACAACTGCGACGCATTTATTCCTTCCTCCGCTGTTTCAAATCCGTGTCTCAAGAAATTTTACACGCTCCCATTCTCCGAAGCATGAAAGAGAAGAACGAACAGAAAAGGTGGGATAAACGCGAGAGAAGAGCGAGGACAAGAGAGAGATTCCTTTTCAGAAAAAAAATGGAAGGAGGATATTATGTCTTTTGAGTAAGTAAGGGTCATTCCATTTTACATTTCTCATTATTTTTTCAAATACCATTGCAGGGAACTCACAAAATGTTCCATATATAAACGCGTAGGTAGAATTGCCGTTAACATCCCCTCTTTGTCTATCCCCGAAAAAAAACTCTCTTTCAACGAACAACTACAAATCACTTGTCAACCCAAACGGTATGTTTTGTTCATGCGAATGAATGCCATTCATGGAAAAAAATATGAGGCGATTTCATTACAGCCCAACTTCAAAGGAAACACACAAACTACTACATGCTCAGACTATTCTTGTGTATAGCTCTTGTAAACGACGTACAAGAATGCCAACATGATTATTAGTCTTCACAGTCTTCAGATCTGTGTATGTAGGGCAATCTTGAATACATCTCCTCTTGGAAATGTGCTCTTTCCATTTGTGAGGTGATTGTAAACTCTTGAAGCAAGTGAGGAGGAGCCACGTTGATATTGAAAGCTCTGTGAATCTATTTGCGTAAATCGTCATCAAAAGCACATTTCCGTTCAATTGTCTACCTTCAAAGGGTGAATAAATTTGCTGTATTCAATATGAAATCGATTAACCTGCAAAACAAAATTTTTCGCACGTGAATTTCAGTAAAGCTTGGAACATACATATATCGCAGGGCGTTTCTGGACAACGTTTGTCATCTTTTATTTTTAAAAAAATACTGCAAACAGGAATGCAATTTCGCCATTTCTACTTCCAGGTTACACAATCGATTGTCAACAGTAGGTCGGAGGAGAGTTGACGAGGAGAAAAGAGGAAAACTGCGACATTTTTGTCAATACATATTGTGGAATGCGAGGTACACTCACAGACTGTTCCGTAAATGCCATAAATAAAATACGAGAACAATAGGCACCCATCTGCTGAGTGTTCTGTTTTCTGACAACTGAAGTTCTCCCGACTATTTTGCAGCTGAACATGTACTTCCAAATGCAGAAAGATAAACATAAAATAAGTGAAAGACAAGATTGCATTTTAATAGACAAGACACATGTCACCAGGGCAGAACGTTTCTCTTCAATTCGCTACACTGTCTACTTCATTCATTTTCAGCGGTTTCCTCAGGAATAAATAAGCTCTTAATATAAATGTCTATGCCAAAATGTCTATGCAGAAAACCAAATGCCTGTACTTTGCTACGATATAAACGGCGAGAGAGTGAAAAGTGACAAGTGCTGAAAGAAAAATGTCTTTTAGGATTGTTATAAGATGAGTATAAAAATTCCCGCGAGATTTGCAAGAAATCGATGCGAAGGCAAGAATTAGTAGATAAAATTAATCGCAATATTTAGTTTCCGATTCTCAGCTGTATATTTCTCTTATTTCTGCCACTGACAGGGCAGGAGGCGAGAAGAAAGGTGAAACCAAGAAATTACTGAAATTAGCAAATGAAACCAACTCCACGGGGTGGTATTAGAAAGGAGGAAATACATTAGTGGCAGCTGACACTTTCGCAGACAACGGTTTACGCACAGCAGTTAGCTATTACATCATTGTTTCCAAAACGTAGGAAAGCAACGCACGTCGGTTGACTATGTTAAGAAATGCCGACAGTGACTGAAATGAAATGGTGAAATTTCATTCTCCTGACGGCTAGGGCACTGGAACTTGGATTCCGTTCCCTGAATAGCTACGCGAAATTCCCTCTGTCAGGCAGGCAACTTTGTTGCAGACAAAATATGACCTGGACGCTTCGTGACACAAGTAATATTCACTTGCCTACGTGTAGTTTCTATGTAAATGCTGCAAGAGACTGCGTTCTTTCCTTTGACACAAATGGTACAAGTGGAAATTGCATTTTAATTTTAGTCTTCTAGCATGACACGTGAACAACACCAAAAATCCAGTTACATACTAATAGAATACTAATGTATTAATAGAAAGAAATGGAAATCATGTGCAGTACAGTACAAGTAAAAGTTCTGACATAATTTGACATTGTACACGGTTCATTACAAACACGTCACTCGCAAACCCTACCACTCTGCCTATTCCAATTCAAGATCCACAATTGACCTTATTGGTCGTCTGTCTGTGCTTCGGCAATTTAATCCGCGAGTTCATGAGTTCCCATTGCACCATTTGCACCATAAAATTCAATACTTACTGATCTGCCCAACTTACAGAATACGCGCTGTCTGCTAACTGTCGTCAAGCAGTTAATCACAGAGATAGTGGAAAATCGACAAATGAATGGAAACACTATAAACACTGCAATTGGAGTACGATTTGCTCATTCATATCCCACAACCACAATAATCAACAAGATTACGCCGGCCGAATTGTGAGTAATCAAAGAAGAAAAAACTGCCATTCATAAATGGATACATAATACAAGTATCATGCCTACATTCTGCGGCAATGTCTTGATTACAGTATGCATGTGAGCATGACATTTGCAGCAAGGAGTTAAAATGGGTTTAATCATGTTTTGGCAAACCACATAATGCTCTAATCTGATGCACATCACTTGCTTGTCTTACACCTATCTCATTTCAAAGTCATTTTTTCTTCTTATTCTATACTGCAGGAAAACCGAATGAAATTATTATACTCTTTTATAATAATGTGTCAATGAATCCCGAAATTCCCATCATGTTTAAAATGCAAAGATAAACATCTTCTATGTTCCAGTTCCGCAAGGTTTTGCAAACGCCAGTAAATCAGTGAGAAAATGCGCAGATGCAATAAGCTCAGGCATGATCTACCAAGGATGTCGCTGTTCATTTCAATTTAAAAGTCCATCTTTCACTCTCACCTGCAAGCTCTATAATTTAATGCAAGCATGTGAATTTTTCGTAATCAATGCTGTTTCTCGCATCCTGTAATAAATTACATAGCATATCGCTCAAGCAGGCTGGTGCACGGGTGCAACGCAGGTATGATTCCAAGAAGGGTGTATTTATCACAAAAATGTATAACAAACTGTTTGAGATCAAGTGCCAAGTCAGGTTCTTCAGTGATGCACGTCAACAAATTACAATAATCCACGATGCTTGATCATGTGAAAGACTCCACTTACAGCGTCACAACCCAGTTTGGGAAGTCCAGAGGAAATTCGTTGAGTCCACGCTTCCGACAGTCGAAGTACGTGTCCAAACAGTCGCACGACGGATGGCACAGGTCACTGGAGTCGAGGTCATGTCCAAACGGTGTGAAGCTGGTGTTGGCCACTCCGTCCTGCTCATTCGTGGACGAGTCCGTGGACCAAAAGAAGGACGGTGTTGGTGAGGACATGACCCCGCGCAGGATCCCATGGTGGACTAGGTACGCAACTAGAAAAGCGTAGATAATCCTAGTCGTCGCCCCCATCACCGCTGATGATTTTCAACAAATCATATCCAGCTTCTTTCTCTGTTACATCTTTAAAAACGAAGTGATTCAGTCCTTCAGCTGGCACAAGTCCCCATTTTAAAGTCAACTTTGCGTTTTCCAGTAAAACACAATAAAATCTACGCTCACAAGCACAAATTCCTCTGTTCAAGAACACTTCACATATTCACGGCAATTACAGCCCTTAATTATTCACTGTGAACAGTTTTTAGAAGCACTACTGTCCTTCGTTCATGCCTCACAAATTGTCACCTTTTTTGCTCTTACTGTCAATAATTAAAAGTATTAACTTCACTTCGCAACTCAATACTACAGCAGCGAAGCTAACTCAGTGTTATTCGGGGTTTGAATGCTCTTAACTGTTGAGTTCACCGGGTTCCTTGAAATAAAATGTAAATAAAAGCAAAAATGATTATTTACCCCGATTGTCAGCGACCAGTTGTACATCAAGTTAACCAGTCCTAGCTTGATTCATCGTATCGTACAAAATAATCACTCCAATTTCAACGTTTGACCAAAATCTCTATTGCCTGATTCGTGAGAATTAATGAATTCGCGTTGAAAATTGAGAACTACGCACAGTACAGCTACATAATATATTTATCTAATTTCCTCTGTCAATCCCCACATATACCTTCACAATACTCGTGGACATTCAACAGCATAAACAAAAAAATTGCAAATCGCCGGATTCAAAGCTGTGAGGGCAAATTGCACCTTCTCCTCCCCAATTCCAATGATTACCTCAATTATCAATTTCTAAAATTGATACTTACAAGCCTTACTTGCCAAGAAAGAGTCGTGGTGGAAACCATATATTCTCTGTAGCTCACGCAAACACACGTGCTCTCTTCTCTACTGCTCGTGTGTTGCAAAAAACGGTAATGAAATTGGCAAACTCGACGTTTACACTTAAAACTTCGAGAGATCAAATTACAAACTCTTGAGTCGTCAGCAGTGACCAAAATGACGATCAGAAAATGGATCGGAGATGAATGAAAAGGAAATACTTTGACGAGAGTTGAGACGACGATAAGAGAGAAATAAATTAATCGTCGTGGCCACCAGTCTGTCTGCGATTCTCACAAGGTGAATACTAGTATTACAAGTTTATAGGATCTCACATTTTGACGTGATTTTGTGTGCGAGCATGAACTGCTCGCTCTCTTGCAAGGTAAAGGACTATTGGCGATTTGCATGATGTGTGAGTACATGTAGAGGAAACCCTCTCTGAAAAGGACACTGTGAAACAACGTGGACGAGATACCTTTCAACGCTCCTCGTCTCTCGCTCTCAAACCTCAAAACAACAACACAACAACCTGAAACCTGCAATTCGACTTCCACAGACTGCTCCGCTTTTTGAGAGCGGTGCGAACGGAGTTGTGTAGGTAAATATAAATGATATCCGTAAAGTTAAAAAGATCGTGTGGTGCACTCACTCGCACAAGATAAGATTGCGTATCCTTCCCTCACTCACCCTCGCTCGTCTTCTGCGATGTGATAACCGTATGAGAAAACAATGCAAGGTGATGTATTTCTGAGAGCTCGACTCACCAGCAACGAACACAATGTTGGAGAACTGCTTTTGTTGTTCGATTTGGCTCTAGCTTTGGTGTGTAAGTGAGACACACGGTTTTCATGAGTTTTCCTGGTAAGCCGAAACTTGCCCTTTCTGTATTACATGTTTAGAGTCTTACAGCTCAAGCCGAGCACTCTCTCACTCGATGCATCTCAAGTGGTTCAAGTCCTCAACTGGACTGAGAGCAGGAGCCACTTTGCATGAGGACAAAGTAGGCAGAAGAAAAGGGCTCGAATGCCGCAGCCGTGCCAGCACACCCCGTTACCCGATTCATTTTTAGAAGTTAGCCTGGACCAAAAACGGGCAAGTGCTAAGGGAAGGTCTCTTAAGCAATGCCTCAGGGGTTGCATGAGACGTAAGTGTAACACGATTGCAAATTTCGAAAAAGATTTTAATTGAAAATTTTAATTGAATTTGTGCCATGTTTTGCGTTCTATTAACTTTTTAAGGAAGGTAACAGCTCCAATGTTTATTATACAAATTGATGGACTTCCTGCAGATGCATAATATAATAATACCACCTGGCTTAATCGGACAAGATTTGAAAAGACAACTCTATAAAAAAAGGATTTCAGACAGACACTTGGGAAAAAATCAATGCACGTAAATCTAAGGGGGTTTCCTACTAAAAAAAGAATTAAAGGGAGTTCAGGAAAGAGCAGCACCACGGCCCAATTTTAGTATACAATGATCAAACAGTTGACCTTTTCTTTCTAGGAGAAAAAACGCGTGCCGTTTAAACTTGCAGTTCATATATCAATGACAATGATATATTTTGGAACCAATTACCTATTGAAATTGGTTTTGCTGTTAGTACGTCATTTATGAGAAATTCTGAACGACGAGGTAAAAATATTTTATAATTTTGCTAGACCCTACAATGACCGCTTTATTTTTTTTAACAAAACAAGTAACAAAAATTGTAAGCGATGGGAAGAATCGCCTTTTTAATCCACATTCTCATAACTTCGGGGCACCTGGAGAATAGCGTGTCCCCGAAGATACAGCATTTTCTGTAATTTTTCCCACGTTTGGTCATTTAATCTGTCCGTGTTTCCGTGATCCTTTCAACACAGCCTTGATTTATCTTCACCTGTAACAGCATTTTCCCGCATCGTATATTCGATGGACTAATTTTTTCCTAACCTATATGCATTTCTTGTTAATTTTCAGAAATGCCATACGATTTTTGCTTAATTGTTATTAGTACCGTACGATTTTTTGCTTAATTTTCAAATGTGCTAAACAATTTTTAGACCGTTGCAATTTAACATTGAAAGTAAATGAGAAATTACAACGGTCTAAAATCGTATGGCGCTTTTGAAAAATAAGCAAAAAATCGTATGGCATTTTTGAAAATTAGGCAAAAAATCGTATGCCACTATCGAAAATAAAACAGAAAATCGTATGCATTTCTTGTGAAATGCATATAATGTAGCTTACGAAGGGGTTTTGAAAAGTTCTCGACCTTTTTTGATTTCCTATAACTTGTACATATACCGACGGAAATTAACTTAATTTTTCACGTAACTACTCTAAACGTTTGCGTACTTATTCCACCTATCAGCTAGTTTCAGCTAGTGTCCTCTCTTCAAAGCAATGGCGCTTTATGTATTAACTGCCATAAAACCGATTTTTCCAACTGCCGGTTTGAAGAAATGACCTCCACCATAGCCAGTTCTTGCGGTGACGGAGTAGTTAGTACTCGGAGGGTACAAAGTTGGGACAGTAAGGTGGGTGGTACAATTGGCTGTACTCAAGCTCGCGTATTTTCTTCTGCACAGGGCGATATGTGTGGGTGGGTACATGGTCATGCAATAACAAAATTCAATTTTCCCCATGGTTTTTATCCCGCTGGTCTATCTAGGTGGCTCGCAGTTTCTCATGATAACTCCATAAACTTGCCCAGTGAGCACGGCATATTTTAAAAAAAGTCAGGAGGTTCACTCCAACCATGAGGGTGATTCAAGAATGTCAGAATCGGGCCATTTTGACGCTCTTGCCTGTAGCCCAGACAGACAGGGAAGTGAGGCAAGACTTGATATTTTGTGTGAAGCATCTTAGAGAGTTCTCCTTACAAATACACCATTTTTGAATCAGTTCCTGTATACCCTTTCTGGATATGGTCATTTAAAAAAGGTAGGAAACTTATCAAATCGCATTCGTATAAAAAATAGCCCATCGATATGTATTTCGATTCCATGATTTCCTTTTGCCGATGTCGGATGGAGGGGTAGCCGATGACGTATTCCACTTCTCGCCACCAACTTGCTGCGCTTTGTTACACCAGCATGACAAGATAGGTTTTACCTTAACATACATGTAAAGATATACATGGCTCACCATGACCATCATGAAGACCAGTTCATGTGCGCCGTACATATTTCAAAGACGAGTTTTTACAGGCACACATACGAGCACGACATTCCACCAATTCGGACAATGTTGAGGATTCTTAAAAAGGACCTACTGCGCTAAGCTCCCCCACTTTTCATGTCTGAAATGGTCGCACACAGGGTTACTGCATGCTGTCTAGTAAAAAAAAAATATATATATTTTTCCAATGCCAAATGTGAGTGAGCACAACGCAACGGAGTAATAATATGACAAACCAGTCCAGCCAGACCGTGTGTTGCCGTATGTTGTTTTCTTATTGCGTGTACCCACTGCCACTTTTCTCACTTGACGAAGTCAAAAGCTTTATGATATACCTAGTCCCATATGAACTCTTTCGTTACCTCACAAAATCGTTTTGCTCTGTGAAGAATGTAAGTCACATATTAGTCACTTGTGCTGGGCATGCACAATAGACACGTTATATAATGAATGAGAGGTAAGGAAAAGAATAGTTAACATAGCTCGAGTGATGTTCAACAGGATGCACTAACTAAACAGGATCATCTCGAACCTGACTGTGTGCTACAGGATATTCTTATTATTGTTATGATGAGTTTAAGCTGCATGAAAAGAATGCTTTTACCTAGGTATCAGCCTATCTGACCGGCATGTATGAGAGATGAGAAAAGTGAGCAAGGCAAGAAGATTGTTCTTGTCGTTGTCGTCGTCCTCTTCCGTGTAATAATTAGGTAGATGCAATGGCACACACGTCTCCTCTCCTGCCTCAAGAAATGCTTGCCTTTTTAACCTGAAGGTGCCCTTATCGTTGTATGCGTAAGCATGCTTTTACCCATTCGTGTAAATGCAAAGATGCTTTATCATGAGCAAGTCGATTTTGAGCATTTTTGTCTATCTTGTGTGTATGTATCCCTCGTGTAAAAAGGGCCTTGCGTAATTGAAAAAGTGTTCCTAGAAAATGGTTACATCGATGTGGAGAGATCAAGTGAACTTTTTTGTTTCTCTGTGGCTGATTGTGTGATGCTCATGGTGGTGTTAAGAGCTTAATGGAAGAGCACAGAATCCGATATCGCGTGCGCCTAATGAAATGGTCAGAATGATTGTGTGAAAAAGGGCAGGAAAAAATAGAGAGCCACTGACTGCAGGGCATCAAATGAAATCATGATGGCATCCAACCCACCTTATTGACTTTGAGCACTTGATTCTTTATAGATGGCAGGAGTACTTATGAAACATTCGACACACTATTAATTTACCTATGTATAAGTTAAAATAAATATTTAGCTCTTGCTTGTTCCATATCGCTCAATTTAGTAAAACCTAGTGCTTGGAAATGTAGTCAATATGATTAATTCATTGAAACTACGAATCTCTATTAATTTGCAGAGGTTTTTTTTGGATGGGGTAACGGACGGGTAGGATTTACATCTTTTCCAGTTTCTATATAATATCATGAAATTACTCAGCCAATTTGTATATATATTTAAATGTATGTATATCATCAAAGATGAGGGGCCACCAGCCAGTCCTATAAAAATGACAAGCGGTACTTCTCTTGTTGGATATATCATTTGTGTGACATTAAAGTCACACACATAAGCTGACATAACGAGGCTGGTTTCATAGTAATAAGAATAAGTTGAAGACACAAAGATGACTCAATCTCAATAAAGGTACTTACTGAAGCTACCTGTGATACGAGTAATGCTTGCAATGCTTACCTGGAATGTGCTTACTTTTGAAAAATCACGCCCACGCTTTCCTGTAGAGATTTTATTTATTCCTGAATTTGGGAGAATGAGTATCACTTAATTGGTATCTTTCAAACCCAGCATTAATAAATTTTTGAAGTATTTACATGCGATGACGTTGCTATACGGTTGGAAATTTAAAATGTAATACGCTTATCTATGCAGCAGTTGAAACTGTTGAAAGCGCACAAATAAAGTCATTTGTTTTATCAAAATTTCCCTTAAATTCCTGACGGTGGCCTATTATCTTTTAAATGAAGTAAGAATAACTATTACAATTCCACTACTGGATTAGGTTGTCAATTATACACTCTAGCTAAGAGTTTACAGAAGAAGCACAGTCGATACCTTGGATTGGTGCCAGATGAAACGAAGAAGAAATCTGAGCCAGGTACAAGAATGAGGTTCTTGGAATAGGAAATGCTGTAATGCATAATTCTTTAAAGAATTAAAACAAACAAAACCCAAGCCTATAGTAAAGTTTAAGCAAAAACACGAACTGACAATGTCATGCCATTGCATGCATTTTCATTAGAAGTGTATCACATTTACGCTGAAAATCGGAAATTGGAAATCTATAGTTGTTTATTAATTCTGTCGAGTTAGAAATTAAAATTCATATTAATATAATGTTTTATAACGTATTGTATTTTAAAATAATAACGTTAAAGTGTAAAGAATGTGTTAAATGGTTAGTCCGCCAAGATAAATATTTTCAATCAATCACGCGTACATTTTTAACGGACGTGTATATTCCAAATATTTTCTTATAATGCATGCAACGTTTTAATTTTGATTTTTCACCATTTTAATAGTAAATTCAGCAAATTTATCGCTTTCTCCGTACCACTAAACAGTTTAAATAATTATATTAAGTATTTTATGATACATCATGTAAAAATGGAGTCATCTTAAAAATACCACTGGCCAGTCAGTGTTCAGCCACTAAAAGTGGCCAACGAAGCCACTAAATTTAGTGTCCGACCACTAAATTTAGTGGCTTGAAATTTAATATTGCCCCAAGCCACTAAATTTAGTGGCCAGGACATTGGCTGGGCACTAAATTTAGTGGCCTGGAGAGAGTAACAACAATTAAAAATCGGATTACTGAAGTTAATTGAAAAACAAAGTTTTCCATCGAGTGGGTTTTTTAATCTGTCCTGAGCGTTTTTTTTAAATTATTTTTTAAATTAAATATTTTTCCAGGCCACTAAATTTAGTGGCCAGGACAATGGTTGGGTTCTAAATTTAGTGGCCAAAAAAATCAAGCCACTAAATTTAGTGGCTTCGTTGACCACTAAATTTAGTGGCTGAACACTGACTGCTAAGTGAGGGTAAATATTTTTGCTGTGGTCTTGCATACATTAAGTGTGCCAAGATTTAGCACGCTCTGGCATTGTGGACGGAGTGTAGCAGGATGTTTGACGTGAGTACGACGAAACAAAGTTTTTGAGGCTTCCGACGTAGTAAAGATAGAAGAACATGTTACAGGCGCGGATAGTAGAGAATTCAATTTAAATGAGCGATGAGGCTGGTGATGGTAGTCAAGCTGTGATTTTCTGTGTTAACAGAAAGCTAAAACATGACACTTATGCGAGTATAACTTTGCAATTTTTGACACGGTTTTTTTTCTTCGTTGCCCATTCCAAGGGTGGTAAATGCTCATGAATTAAATGTGCAGTATCAATGTGAACGCACACCTAGGAGTCTCTCGCCTATTCCAAAGAGCCCCAAACGAATTGGAAAGTTGTGGTGTGTGTGGTGGTTGTGCACAAAGTTTCTTTATATTAATATTTTGGAACAAAGGCCTCCAGCGCTTAAAGCACAGTATCAAGTTGAGTTCGTAACCTACATCTTAATTTATTGGTGCACTGCAGCAAATCCCGGAGCATGAGAGTCTGTGTTATCAAGAGTGTTCGTGTGTATATTGTAGTACACAAATTTTATTCTGACTTGCAACTCCCACTTTTTCTCCCAGACTTTGACAGGCATGCATGTGTGTGTACGCCAGTAATTGGCTTTTGCATTGATATTGAGAACCTCGGTGAACTTACGACACGACGTCTAATAAAAGAGAGGGAAGGAGCACATTACGTTTTTCCACACGAAACCGATGACGAGAGAGTCAAAGTGGTTGTAAACGGAAAGTTAGGATGGCACATGGTTGCCTCGATTTTGTTTTGGGTGTTGTTATGTCATTCTTGAAGTGTTGGATCATAGTTTTTACAAGTCTCGCAGGAAGAGGTCCAACTCTAAAGAGCAACTCACCATCATCACGTCATTTCTACAAAAACATTGTTGAGGTTTCTCCAATTTCCTCTCGAAGGAGCCCTTGTTTTTTGTGTCATTGAATGGTCATTGCGTGCACATCAATTCCTGCAGACTTTCGAACGAAGCCAAAACTGTGAACTTAAACAACCACTCTGTGGTTGCTCCCCAAAACATTTTTGGTGAGTGAGCGAATGTTGCAATTGTTGCATTCTGGAAGTTTTGAACGAAACTTACAACTTGTCAGGCGGAACACGAGGTTTGCCCACGAATCTCAACTAGTGACTTTAAATTTTGGCTAAAACTGATTACACTGTGACTTAATGAATTACTTGCTTTGAGTTTGTATTACTGATGATTGACAAGTGTAGTGGATATCGTCAAGGATTTCAAGAGGAGTGAAATACTCTGAAAATTGGCTACTGGAAGGATTCTTCGAAAGGTAAACGTTCACTCATTCATTACTAAAAGCGGCTAATGCACTCTTGTTTTATGCTTCTTTACCAGCTAGCTTATCATCAGCTTGGCAATAATGCTGTGTCAGGTTTTTTAAATTTTATCTGACACACCATAAAATGTAAAATGTTCGCCATTCTCCGTCTCCGATGACGTGAACGTTGTATCCGGTCAGTGCATGCAGTGAAGCAGCGAAACAAGCATCAAAATGTGGCGGCGTGTTCACAACGCTTCGTTTAGATGACAGACACATATTTGGAAAAAATGTTTTGATTAGTAGATCAACTTAACGTGGTAATTATTGAGTCATAGTCTGAAGCTCAGCGCGAAGTGCTATTTCAATGTGCAAATTAATGGCGAACAAAGGCTTGGTGAAATTATGCATCGCTTTGTTATTCTCAAGTTTATTTCCATCACAGCCTCTCCCTGTGTGAGTGAAGCTTCTCGTTTCCACGTAAAAACCTTTCGTCGCGTATTTTGCTGACATGAGGTTATATTCTTCTGGAAAATTGTGGTGAGCCACTGGCTTGTTGCACCAATGTGCTAACAACACCACATGATATTGTATTGTGCTCAAAATAACTTCTCATTCCGTGGTAATTTCAATGGACAATCTGTTTCGACTTCCTCAAATTCATCTCTCTCTGTCTCTGGAATGAATCGACGTGGGCGTACATATCATCATCGTTGTAGACGCGGATGTCTCTTTTTGACGAAAAAATATTTATGCTCGACATGACATGGTTTGTTTCTTTGTTGAATCCATAATCCATACATGTAGCACGCATGCATACGCACAATTGTCTGGTAACTTACAAACGCGTATTATATGGAAAACTTACGTTTCTCATTCATTGTAAGTTGCGATTTCCAACTTTTTCGTCCTGCCACAACTGTTGCACGCCACAGTTTTCCCACTTTCGTTATTTATGCACTGCCGCAGTCAGTCGCCCGCTAAATAAATACGAAAGCCAACTCTAGTGTGGAAAATTGTGAGTAAACAGTGTTGAAAAAGTGAATCAATCTCTTTTCGAAACAAGCCGAGAGACGGAACTTTTTTTTGACAATTTTTGCATTAATGATCACCGATGCATGAATAGAGAGAGCATGTGAAAAATGCAAATCTTTCCTGTATGACTGACATGTGCTCTCACTGCACATCCATAAAACACCGAAACATTTCCTAGAATTCTACAGTTTATTTAAGCATGTTCTTCCTTCATCTCGATGCAAGTTCATTATACCGTGAAACACATGGTTCGAGTAAATCATTCAAACCGTTGCAAACGAATGTTCCGACTTTTAAAGATAATTTAATTTGTTTACGAGTCATTTTGTGTGCTGATAACATCAAGGATTTACATATCAAAATACATAATATATTCGTAGAACGTTATGCACGAAAAATGCATATTACCGAATTATGAGACGTGTTTGTGGCCCGATTATTTTTTCGGAACAAAAGGAATTCCGACAACGCTGTAACGACTCATTGTGATGCAAGCCGCGTAGTAGCATGAACTGGTTATTATGTGCTCACTCTCCGTTCATCAATGCAGAAAAAGGTTTCATAATAAAATTATTCATAACATCCGAAAGAGGTATTACGACATGGTCTCGTGTATGATTACTCATTCGTAATTAGTGCAGCCTTGCGGCTTAATTTTTGGGATATGAATAAATGATTTATATGTCGAATCATAGTCACCCATTCGCCATAAATATAGAACATTTTTCAACAGGATTATTTTTGGTATTCTTGAAGCTCACCACATCACACAAAAACCAATCAATAACAACGCCAATGGCACTACGCACGTATCACCGTCACCGGCGTTGAAATACTTGGTCATGTCTCTGGGGTACTCTGGAGTGCCACAAAAATGACTAAGAAAAAAATTATGTCAGACACACACGTCTTGTACTATTTTTGCTCTGCCATTGCCACAAAGAACGGAAATGAAGAGCACACGAGAGATGCAATGGGATGGAATGAGTCATGGTGAAGTGATTAGCTTGATTTCCTCGTTCTAGTCTTTAACTGAGCATACACACATCTACACCAACCATATTTTGGCAAATCAGTGAAGGCAGACATACATGAGCGAAGGGAGAACCCTTTTTTACAGGGAAGATGAGAGGCATGGGGAGGGATACCCTTGGGGTTTTCAGTTGACTAACATCGCTGCTTTTCTACGAGTTTGGTGTGAGCTAAAAAATTTAATCACCAAGGTCGTATATTATGTGCACACAGCTCAGTGTCAAGACAGAAGGACATGAGATGCTACCTTTGTGGTCTGTTTGCTAAAAAAGATCGTGTTTCTTTGAATACGAAAGGCTCCACTAAACGCGAAATGGAATGTAGAACGTTATGACGTGAATGATTGGAAAATGCGGTGTACCTTGCGTTTTCCCATCTTGTCAGTGTCACCGACACTCATTACGAGAAGAACGGGCTGAGTACAAAAATTATTTCAGAAATTCATTCTATTTTGCTCAAGGTCACAGGTAGGAAAAACCCACAGAAGATCCTTCCCCGCTTTTTGCCTCCAAATCTGACCGATCAATTCCACTCGTGTCGCTTCCAAAAGATATCGCCTCCACATGCACCCACGTCATTCATTAATCATAAAAAATGTATTTAATGAGATGAGGATTGTAGTGTGGAGTAGCACAGTGCAAGGGGAATTGATATATGTAACAGAGTTGCTAATTATAGAGCAGTAGCGAAGAAAATCCTCTGTTACTTAGCAAATGAGAATCCAAAATCTCTGCCATAGGGCTGTATTAGTGTGTTCCCCATTTTTGTTTCGGAATGAAGGGTGCCGCTGGAGGAGCAGTTTGATGATGAGTCTCTGGATTGAGAGTTGCAAACCACTTGACTTCACGTCATTATTACATTTAATCTCTTTCTAACCACGGCTCGTTATTTTTACTCTGGGCACTCGAATCAGGGAAAAACTAGCTTGATAATTCGGTACAGAGAGAGCTTTAATGAAACTACTCAATTATCCCGTCAAAAGAGCATCCACATCGCGCATCACTCATCGAAAGGACAAAGACCCACTTTTGCATACAAAGCTGAGCTCCCTGAATCGCATGTAATCTTTGCAATAATTATGTACAATGTAATCTCCACCAAGGGGTTTGTATACAACTTGCTCTGTACGTAAGCGTTGTACATTGTAAAAAGCCTGTTTGCAAATATACCTATTTTGGGAGACGATTACACTTCGGGGAAAACAACGCTCCCTCAGGGAACTCAGGAAGGAAAGGAGTTTCTCATGGTCGACAAACATTTAGAGCCTCACACTGTCTTTCTTTGCACAGTTTTCAAAAAACCGAGATTGTTTCATAATGTACAGTTTTCCTACGGAAGGAGACAAGTAAGACTGATGTTTGCGAATGTGTGTGAGCGACGATAGTGATGTAAGTAAGAATGATGAAATATTCTCTTTATCCACATGATTCGCAAGTCGTGCATAAAATGGAAGGGAAAAGTCTAATCATTTTCGTTTTACGCTAGGGAACCCGGTATTCTATAGAAACGGGCCGTGCTGGCAGA
>JAHZMW010003982.1:0-18246 GCA_027743745.1 Alloscopus bannaensis
TGTCGTATATCAATAAAGTGGATTTTCATACGAAGCTACTTGAGCATGCCTAGAAATAGTACTCTTTTTGATTCACGCGCAATCACCACACTGTACTCTAATACAGAAGACATGTCATGTCACAAATTGGTTTTAGTACATTTTCGAGTAGATCTCAATAAAAAGTTAGGCATAACCATGAATATGCATGGCTCTACACGGTTGTAACGTGATTGAATGTAGATATTTAATGATTTGAGATTAAAGAATTGAATTAATTTTGGAAGGTATTAATAATCAAAAATTAAACTTCTTGTAGTAATGTGTTTCGTGACAGTCACAGGGTGTAGAGCAAAAACCTTGAAAATAGAAATGTGTATTGATTTAGGAATATTTAAAATGAGCGAAAAAACTTACTGCAGGGTGTGGACGAATTAAGTTGGCCAGTTCTAGCATAAAGCTTGATGAAGCCAATGTTAAGCAGTCAAATGGAGAGTACATACCCGTTCTGAAATAAAAAGAAAGTGTGGAGAAATTGGTGAGTCCAACAATTTCCAAATTGCCGATTCAGTGTTTAAGCATTAAATTTTACAAATGAAATATTCAGCATCGTCATTTCAAACTTATCTTTGACAGCAAATTATCGAAATCATATGAGGTTTTTAAAACTTTTTTTTTGGATTTCACAAATCATTCGAGAGAGATTACAAGAGGAACAGAATAGTTTCTTAAATTTACGACCAACACACAGTTATCCCTTTGGATTTACCTCGGTAAGTGTACGTCCCTCTTACTAATAGCAGTAAAGAGTGTAGCCATAAAAATTCGTAACGACTTGTTTTGTTGTTACTGTTTATTCACACCACACAAATTATGTTTCACTGGGTTAAAGAGGTGAAGCAAGGCTTTTAAAAAGTTTATCGCGTTTCATGTTGTGCTATTAAAAGTCGATTTGAAATATGAATGGGCCATCCTTGAGTTGAAACCGGGGATCTCTCACAGGGAGCCCGTGATGATTGCAGCTACACGGAGGGAGCTCGGTTTTAAAACAAAATATTGGGCTACATTCCATTGGAATTTTAGTGAGGTTATAAACCCATTCCATCCATGCGTATTGTTTATGGACTATAAAATTAATTGCTTGTTTATAGGTGACTTTATGATCATGGAGTAAGAGTTTTTGTGGTGTGAGGAAAGCAGTACTTGGACTTGTGCTTAAGTACAACTAAAGTGTACGCGATACATGTTTATGTTTGAAAACGGATCGTTTACACCTTGTTTTTAGCACATCTTTACAAGTAGAGATTTCGGTAAACCTCAAGCAAACACGTTCCCACAATTTTATTTGTTGTTTGACAATTATTTTCTGAATAGCTACTAATCAATCGTTTGTTGTGAGAGATGATAATTTAGTGTTGCGGTTGCGTTACTAGACTCGTAAATTTTTTAACGGCTTTCATGAATCAGGGAAACCGTTGTACACAATGTAAAATTATCTCACGTATCCCCAGATTTTTAGTTTTTAATTGTCTGAATTGTTGCCCGATAACACAAACTCGTTCAAAATATTTTCCCAGCAGCGTGGCTCCACCTAAGCGGACTCCACTTCTACTCAAATCCCCCAAAAAACCCATTCTCGCATAGAATAAAACAAACATATCAGAAGCCCAATTAAAGAGGTTAATTAAACTTGATAATACGATGGAAATCCGGATTTTATGTGGCGAAACCACTAGCATTTACTGGTGAGGTTAGCGTATATAAAGACATCATGCTCGGAATGCGATTCAAATCGTGGAATGCATCCGAAATCACAGTAGCCACTAATAATGCATCATGGTTGATGGACGAGGAGGGAAAACCAATAAAAACTTATGAAGAGTTGTTAATGTGCAGGCAAGTTTTGTATCTATTTACGCTAGAAAATCGTTCATTACCACCATACTTTTCCATGCCAGGTGGAAAGAAACTTCGTCAAGCAGAACGGAGAATAAATTGGGTTTTATGCTGGCGGACAGCAGTAGACGAAGTAGTCTTGGGAGGCAAGGACAAGTTGTCAGTTTGTATTTATATGTAAAGTGGCTCTGCTAGAAAAGATTTTCCTCTCATCTCATATTAACGTAGGTGCGTATATGTATCTCGCAAGTTATTTGCAGACAAAGCTTCAGTTTTCTCCTCGTATTAAAAATGCACAAGCACACACGGAGTGACTTGTAATACAAGAACGGTACATACATACTAATGACTTCAACCCTCTCCCTATTACTTTCCATGGAGCACACAAACACTGTATTACGTGATTTTTTTTTCGTATTCTGCTCTCTTCGTTTAACCTCAGCTAGAGTGTCTTTTATTCTTTCAGAGAACACGCTACGTTTGACCGACAGACACGTCGGGAAAGTTAAGAAAAATGCAGTCTCAATATAATACCTTTTTCCTTACATTGTAGTCTTGTTCTTCCATACAATGTAGTAATATAAGATATTTTTTATTCTCCGAGAACTTGCAATAGATATACACAGCTTTTCCTTAACATCAAGAAAAAAATGCAACGTTGTTCCTCGTCCGTCATAAAGATGTGTATGGTGGAAATGAACGGGCTGAAATGGCGTTTAATGAGATTAATTTGAAAATAAACTCAATATGGGTTGCTACTCACGTTCCGACACATCTCGACTTGAACATAATTTTATGTGCAATTTTTGTTTGTATAATGATATCACTTACGATTTTACTAGGCGTTTGCTATGACCAGACATAAATGAAATATGGTCCGAGTACTCGAGAAGACGGTTGATTTACGTGAAACTACGTAATGGATATCTTATTATGAGATGGAACTTGAAATTCCCCTTATTACACGAGATCATCATCGCGCCTCTATTTTACACTCCTTTGATATCCCGGCGCATTAATTTACATCGCATCAAGGATCGGAACGATGTACAAAGTTTATCGGGACTGTTTGGAGGCATCGTACTTCAAGAATATTATTATGACCATGAATTTTTGTGATGATGATGAACTTTCGGTGGTATTAGGATTGAAACAGGTCTTTTTTCATATGAAGTTCGCTCCTACTCTTATCGTTTACTACGCTGCTGATAATTGCACATCAATGTTGCACTGCAACTGTGAAATATCAGGTAAATTGTCGTGGGGAATGGGAAATAATTTTCTCACAGTAGGCGCGAAGAGAACGGCTTCTTCTTCGCAATATTTTCTTCAGTGGTAATGAATATATGGCGTAGCCTTATGTGACATGCTTGGCCACAAATCAGTTGATAAAATGTGGAATCCTGACAGTCTATTATACACTCATTAAGTATACAATATCATGTAGCGATCGAATTGATCGAGGCTACATACCAAAACGTCAAGTTTATGATATGCATCGATGTTGACATGAATACGAGTGCCAGCGTTGATGAGAAAGGCCGCGTCTAGTATCTGGTTTATAGGAGACTTTGAAGTTCACTCTTGTGTCAGGAAACAGCTTGAATGAAAGAGCAAGGAGCAGCAAATCGTCAAGTTCATCATCATCGACAAGTATTTGACTGCACACAGAGCACATAACAGAGCTAACAATAATCACAGTGGCAGAAATGCATGCAACTTTATGTATATAAATGTATACGATAAAATTATTGAGAGTGAGGGCTTCTTAA
The DNA here is from genome assembly GCA_027743745.1 of Alloscopus bannaensis. NCBI lineage: Eukaryota > Metazoa > Arthropoda > Collembola > Entomobryomorpha > Entomobryidae > Alloscopus > Alloscopus bannaensis. The sequence continues at coordinate 3,648 of JAHZMW010003982.1, forward strand.
AAATATTTTCATCCCTTGTTTTGAACAACGTCTTGCAAGCTTTGTGTGAAACAAGTCGGAATTAAGTATGAGAGAAGGATGAGGCTCAACATTTACCCCGAGCATTCAATTGCCATTTCGAGATTAATGTTTATGACGTGTCACAAACAATCGTTTCGAAACCCATGTGCGTGAATAATGTCTTTGATACAGTTTCTTTAAAATGTATTCAAGTAGCACCTTCTGCGGCCCTCTAAACCACATTAAAAATTCTTTGAGATCTAAACATCTCATTCACTTTTGTGAGTATTCGGCCAAGCCGTCTAGTTGATTCCAAACAAACTCAGGCTGTCATCGCACATCATCTCATCGGAAGACTCGCCAAAGATTACGATTGAACTGTATATTCATCTTTCAGACATTCAAAGAGCGAGTCACCAATAAAAATTTCAACGAGTTCAACAGCAGACGGGTAATGCAACACGCAACAAGGCTCGATTAGGATTACACAAACTTCTATCTAAAACCTAAGCACACTTGCTATAAGCTTGTGTATGAACTGTTGTTATTTTGTCATTGGCTTTTCAAAATTATTTTATCTCAAGTTTCTTGCATAAACACCACCTATGAAACGAGTTGAACGATAACGAAGATCGAAGATGTGGGCCTTTGATACTATTGCAGAGTTTTGATGTAATTTTTAAGTGCGATAGAGGCATACAATAAAATCAGCATAGGTTTACACATAAATTGCACATGATGTCATCTGGATCAGCAAGGCGTACATCATTTTACGATCACTTGATATTATGCAGATTACTCTCCTCACGTTACTAAAATCCACGCGTTTTTCCGACCGGAATGCCTACATATTTTTTATGTATTTTCTGGTGAGTTGATAGCGAGATTTTAATGCTCATTCAGTTATTGGAGGAGTTGTTCAAGAATTATTAGAACGATTCTTGAATTCTATCTTGTATCGTGCCGTGTATGAATTAATGGGTTGGCTCAACTCGATGTCTTTCTCTGGACATTTGATAATGGCCGAATAAGAGTTGGCAGAGTGTTCAAGCAAGGAAAAAAGGCAGCAACGTAGATAAGTTTTTAACTGTCCTGTCCATCTTCTTTGTCAGTTTTATGGAGGCGTCGTACAATTGTATGCACTCACAGCTTGACATGTTCATATAATGTACGAGTTACGACATCGTTTTTTTCTTCAAAATTTAATACCTGCTGCTCCTGCAGCAGTACTCATCCTTATTTTTAAGTTGACCATACACTCTGCTGGTCATTTATGTATATTTTTTATCAAATTATTATGACTTGATCATACTCTTAATGTGGCTGTAGTCACTTTGAGCTGACTAGTTTTTATCTTCTCTCGACTTGATAAGAGGAGATCATGCATCTGCAACGTTGTGAGGATATCATGGACAGCAATTTTGTTGGCTACGGTATTATTATTACCTAATAAAGGACGGCAGTTTGTCTCAGACCTCGGTATAGTACTGCTTCGTATCTCGAACATCATCAATCCCACTTCACTTGTAAAGGTCAACTTATACTGCCAAAAGATGGTATAATATTGGATTGGTTTTATGAGTAAATACACTGGAAAATTTCATTTCATTATATCAAAAAGTTCAAACTAGCTCAGCAGTTCAGCGCTATCTGGGGTTGAGTGGACATGTGGTGTCTGTAATCCTTTGACAAACAAGCTTTTTCTGGTGGCCTACATTGATTGAATTCATTAAATGTTGTAATAAAATTAGCGATTGATTTGACCATTCTCACCATTTTCATATTGACGAGACACTCACCACCATTGGAAGACATTCACGCATATACGCGAGAAGTTAGCAAATGGTTAAAAAACTAGTATTACGAAGAAATGAGATTAATGTAACGTATGCCTGCCTTTGTTCAATCCCCATCATCTTTCAGACAATTATTATTATGGTGTAGAGAACGACATCACATATGGAGTAAGGATGTTTGTTTGTTTTCTGAAATCAGAATAGTGGCACACATAAACTAATGGTTCCATTTTGAAGACTCAACAACTCAATAAAACGGTTTACTCTCGCAGTGAAAGTTGAGCCGTGATGTGGGCGTCTTGTATGAGGAATGACCCACAACCACGAAATGTGACCACATTTATGGTCTCTTCTCAACAGTTGCACCATAAAAATCAATGATGCCAGCGATATAGTGATTCTTTTCATTATTATTGCCTTATTAGCAGCATTTACAGTGTTTAAATGGTCATCGAGAAAGAGTATTGAAGCTGAAGAAAAGAGTTGAATTACTTGTACATGTAATGAGTCATCGAACTTAATGAGTTGCGAGATTTTACATTAGCGCAGTCCGCGACGAGCCACACCTTTTGCGAGTCCATAATGCAAATCGAGAACGATTACAGACGCACATAACACATTCGACATTTCCCTTTAATAACATTTAGGATTGGTCAAACGCCTGAGCACTTCAAAAAAATTGGCTTGCTATACCCAAACTAATTTGACGGAGCACAGTGCATTTGTGGGAAAATATGTGGGAGTGTGAAATGGTATGTGGAGTGAACAAGCTTGCAAAACTCAGGACACCAAGAAACGTTCGCAACTATGCTTTTATGGCACATCGAGAGAGACGAATGTGAACATTTTTGTTTGTTCTCAACCCTGTTAATGGGCTCATGCATAAATAAAGTGTGTGTGCACAGGGAAAAGGGGAAACGGAGAAAGAAAGATTGATGGAGGAGATAAGACACTACCATTTTCCCGAAAATCCTAAATGGCTCCATATACGCAAACAATTAAAGAGAATCAGGAATGTGCATTGCGGAGAAAATGTACGGGAGTCTACTGTATTATTATGCTCCGTTATCAGAGTACATAGAGTTCTCTGCATAGTTTGCAGTCTAGTCTGTTTACACAACGACACACTCCTATAAACCGAATGTAGGCTTTTTGGCTCCTTGAGAAATTTGAAGTGGTGTAAAAAAAGAATGAAAGCCATGTACCACATAAAATAGTAGTATTCGTCCTATGTTATAAATGGAAATTCTTGCATGCGAATAACCTGAAGGCATGCGATTTGTTTTGCAACAAATACACACGTTCGCAAATAACGACGCGATGAAACCACAATTTCCCCCATTTCGTTTACTCATTTAATTTGAGCTCATTTCAAACGACTTGAGAAACAACTAACAAGGAGTTTGTGGCGGATAAAATTTTATAATGAGGACCACTGTTTATTGTTCCTTTTGATATATACGATTTGGTAACTTTCCGATAAAAATTCAGGAAAATAATACTTATTGACACACCAAAATATTTAATAACAATCTCACAGCAAAAGCACGCCAGAAAACTTTAACACACTCTCTTTCTGGAAAGTTTTTTTTTCGGAAACTATGAACTCGACTCAAAAGTAAAAGAAGCAACTTCCATAATTTGGAACGGTAAGTTTAGCAGAGTACTACAAGAGAGATGAGATGAATGTGTGAGGATGATAAGACAGGGTAATACTCATAAGTTAAAAACCATGTGAAATCCCATTTCATTCCAGGGTAGAAAATGCGGCCGTTAAAGCAGTTAGGGAAATGCGCAAAGTCAGCATTACGGAGTTGTAAACGAAATGTGGGAAAAGTGCATCACGTCGTCTGGTTGACATTTTATCCTCTAGTGAATGTTATATATGTGCACGAGGAAGCATGTGCCAAGCAAGTAAATTGCTCCCGAAAAAACACATAATAACATCAGTTACTCACTTTATACCCATTTTACTTTATTTCTTGTTGCCTGTTAACTAACTAACGAGGTTCTCTCAAATGTAGAAAGAAAAATCTTGTAGAAAAAAGAGAAAGAAAAAAGTCAAAAAGATATGAGCACAAGCCAAAGGATGAGTACATCAACTTCTCCGAGAAAAAAAAGAGAGACGACACGAAAACTTTTTTGAAATTAGAAAAGGAGATGAAATGAGAGTAAGAGAGAAAAGTATTTTTTCTTCTGGTTGCAACCTTGTTTTCGTACTTGTTTAAATGACTTCTTGATGCATCCATATATATGTGGGCCTGACTCACAACAAAACTTGACTACGACACACATGAAATAATGTAAAATGTTGTGCTCTTTTCCTCTCATTCCTCTCTATCCCAAAAGGAAGAATCCATAAAAATGAGATTCCCAAATGTCTTCAAACCAACTGTAAGGCAATTTGATGGAGGCATTTACCGATCTATAAAGCTGCTCAGGACTACCGTTTCTTTCCTCATGATATCCCATTTTTCCTCTATCAATTGCAACAAATTTCCACTATTTACTCGCGCGCAGTTTTGTCGCCTACATTTTTTTGCCAGAGTATATGCTCTTATCACACTCTGAGTTGAACATTTTAAATCAAGTGTATATGTGGCTACGATTTAAAGAGAATGAATGACGCTATATATCGCTAGAGAGGTTATGTGTATATTTCGAGGTTTTGGCAGGATTTCATGTGAATAAACAGGTAAAATGGTTGCAACCACTCTGATATATGTATGATGTGACTTTTCCGAGAATGTTGAGAAGAAAAAAACGAAATTGAGGTTTTTTCTGTGCTGCTGTGTGGGTTTATTTATGGATGAGTGATTCAAACCGTCATCAAGGATGAAAGACATGTCGTTTGAGAATCATTTTAAAAATAAGATTGCAGTTTAGTGCCATGAATGAATGTTTGCGTGGTGGAGAAGTGGAGTTAAAACGCACAGGAAATAATTCTGGCTTGTCTGCATTGGTTTCGTGGAGTTTTATGTGAACTTTCTGTGTCACTCTCTGCATTATAGTTGATAATTTAGTGGCTGCACGGTGGAACAACATTTGCTGTGGGAGGAGCACCGAATAATTTTAAAACTTTTTCTACGCTCATTTTTGTGAGCACTCATAGGCCATGATGGCCGATATCCGGTAGTCAGAGGGCAAGAAAGGATTATGAGGAATACAATATCCATGTATGAATGACAGAAGCCGTCAAAGAACCACCTAATTATTTTTGGGACTAATTAGTACCAAGAATAGCGTTGTCAGCCGAAATTATTACTCAACAGCTGCTTACAAGGGGTGTGGAAATGTGCATGAAAATAAAACAGGAATGGTTGTATGTACAATCCGGAATCGTTGTTGTGAACTAATACCGAGGAAGCTTTGAAAACACCGGGGTTAAAATTAAAATTTCGGGACGCTAAATATTGTATGATATTTTTTCGGAATGCAAATGACTTGATTAATATTCGTCAGACGAGACTAAACAGTTACTCCGCCACGTACGTTTCTTACTGCTGCAATGTAAAAATACATTCGGTTATGTAAATGAACGTCACTCGTCACGACAATGACCGATTGCCTGGCTGCTGGTTTCTCTCACGTCGTCTTCTGAAATTAATTCTTACAGGTATTTTATTTTTGGTTTTTCAGCAAAATTAGGGAAAGACATTCACCAGAAAAAGTTTCTTTTTACAAAATTAAATTGCAATGTTTGGGGGTAAAAGAGCCAAAATGATGAAGTCATCTCGAAAGCAGTTTCTTCGGTAGAACTGCATTTTTATTTTATGAAACCTCTCTTAATTAACTTGATTATATCCGATTTGCAAGGAAAATTCTTCATTTCAATGGTAATAACTGTCTTTGATTGCCACCATGATAGTTGACTTTAAAAAATGAGGAGACTCATGCATTCTTCGCTACATCCTTTTACATCCTCTAAATGGGCATTATATATCCTACTAGATTGCAAATTGAGCTATTGTAAATGCGTTTTCATAAAGATGATGAATTTCTTATTGGGTATTTTACATGAAATTTAGGAATTCTCCCAGAAAAATTACATGTCAATCAGAAACATTAAGATTTGAGAGGAGCTCTCAAAAATGAAAATAATGCTTACTCATTGTATTGAGTTGTTCAAACAATCAGACGTTTTGTAAATGCGGAGACCACCCATGGGTTGTTTTGTGTATTTGTGAAATCGTTAAAACCAGATTTTTTTTCGCTGAATGGTCTGCAATATCCTTTTTAAGTACGTCTGAAATGTTTAATAAATATTATTGGTGATCTTGCAAAGAGAGAGGGAAGTAGAAGGAAAATGAAGTTTTTACCCAAGTTTGGACATAGCGAAACAATGTAATCTGGCAAACTTATTAGTTGTCTTCAATGCGTGTGTGCTTCATTTGCAAAGTTTTACAAATGCAAAATTCTAAATAAATTAGCTTGTTGTAAACGTGTTAAAGACAAGCAATATAAGGTCATTGAGAAAAAAGAGAAGAGTCGATCATCGAGAGCGTGACTGTAGTTAGTAGCTCACTATAAAAGTTTTGCTTGGACCACATGTGTTTGGCTTTGCACAATTTCGCGAGTTTGGGTCACAACTTTTATTGTTTTCTTTTACTCGCCCTCTTTTTGACGAGCATTGATGACTACTTTTTTGCGTACAAAAATCTATTTATGATATAATATGGCTTTTAAGCTTTTTTCATTTTTGTTTCTATTTGCAGTGTGATATTTTCAAAAACCACTATCACACATTGCTATAATCATCTTTACAGAAATTATCTGGTTTTGCATATTCATTTCTTCAGATTTTATATTAACTCCCTAAATCTCTCTAAAGTTCATTAAAGTTACGCCACATCCACATGGAATGCAAGATAAGCGATACGCGTTATTGGATTGAACTCCTCGAAACTGCGCCCCAAACCTCATACACACTCACATTTGGTATGATTTTTAGTAGGATTTTTACGCAATTTTGGTGGGCTCTTCCATTGTAATATAAATGTGCTTTATCTCCAGTAAAGCCGACGTATAAAGTGAGTTGTACGAAGTTGGCGAATGTGTAGTAAACTTTTAGGGTCAAGTCGAATGGAATACGCGGGTGATCTTATGTCTTATTGCGATGCAATTCTCTCCCCCGGTATAGCACGTACTCTACAACCGTATAGCACACAGCTACATCCTTCTTCGAGGTAAAACGTAACTTATACGACTGCCTCTTGTAAATGATAAAGGCTGATATTATGGGAGAAACTGTAACTCTCACACTCTCAGCACCGTCCTATAAAACATCCATACAACAACCCCTTTCATTGTTCATTCGTTGCATTTGAAAATAGGAGAGCGTTACTATTTCAGGAGCTTTTCGGCAAACGCGGAGAGAGAGAGTGAGGTTTAGGGGTGAAGTAAAAAGGAAAGAATACGGTTTTAGCTGTCTATTGACATTTGTCTTGGTTCATTTTATGTCCCTTCATCATTGTTTTATTACCTTGGAGGGTCAAGTTGAGTCAAGTTTTTTTTCTGGAGGTGCATACCAAGTCGTTTCACTATATTTGAATCTCTGTACACAAGATTCTTATATAAGCACACTCCTTGAATTTCACGGAATGCATGTTATACGTATCAAAAAATTGTGAAGAGTATATCGCTCCGTCTTGACTTTGTAACATATTTAACTTTTTCCTGCTCCTAGCTCAACATTGAGATTTTATCCTTTTTTTCTTCAAAAAGTGTGCTAGGGTGGAAAGATTTTTTTGTTTAGTCTTATATATTTATTCTGCTCATTTCCTCTCTTGTGACGACGGGCTTCTGGGAGTTGTGCTAAAGCTTCGGTTCAGTGGAAATCTGAATGCTCGTACATCACACCGAGTTTCACTCGTCTTGCTATGTATTACGGGATACATGTGTACGGAGAGAATGAAAATGTGAGAGTGGTAAGATTTTGATGTTTGATTTAACTCGATAGTGTAGAACGCTGAGAGAGTGGAGTACGGAATACATTTTGTGCTTGTTTGGCGGAAAAGGAGAAAATAAATTACTCGTATTGCTCATTTTTATTGCTGCTGACTCCATAACTTGCACACAATGTTTTTGTCACCTTTTTCCCTCTCTCTTTTGTACACAAACACAGTCTTTTATAAAGCGGGCACATTCCCAATTTGAGTTATTGGCTTTAGCAGCCTTTTTAGCGTGTACAGAAATCGCTTCATAATCTTAAACCGTACTAGTTTCCATTTCCTATAAGGATTACACAGCACAGCGAACTGCTTAAAGAGCTCCGTGTCTTCAAATCGATTTTCTCCAACCCTTCGTTAAAACCATGAAGTTTTTGAAGATTTTATCGAAAAGTGGTGTGGAATTCCACTTTCGGAGAGAGCCGAAAGGAAATGCATGCTCATCAGCCATTTTCCCCTTGTAATAACCATCCATGCAATTGCTTACGTCATATATCGTCTGTGGATAGAGAGGAGAAAGTGGCCTTTCCAGGCGAAAGATGTGAAATGACAAAGGGAAAAGTGGAAAGAGGAAAAGGGGGAAAGTAGCAATAAGGGACGAACGGAAATGACAGGACTGGTAATTCCAGAAAGAGTTCTGGGACTGTCTTAAGAAACGCCATTTCTTAGCCAGCCTATCCCATAAGCTCGTGAAAAGCTTCTCGTAATGGTTGCTCACACTACTAAAGCAAGAAAACTCTTTTCCGTTCTCCTCTCTAAATACATTCCTCTCTCCCGACAACTTATACTTTCCCCTGTATCTTGGCTAGCCAAACTTTTTTGGATTGAAGTACTGTGAATCCTTTTTGTCTTGTGAAGTTGAAAAGACTTTGGGTGTGTGTGTGTGTGGTAGGTAAAAGTTGTCGAAGAGCTATTTCCAGCCCGTCATGGGGCATAACGAATAAGACGGAGTCACTTGTATAACGGCCATTCTTCTCCAACCAATGGCAGCAACCTATGTTACTTTTCATCATATCCAAGAGGAGTTGCAAAAGCATAAAAGTGATTCTCAAAATTTTCAACGTTAAACTCTCAGAAGAGAAAGAAGCAAGAAGACAATAGAGCTAAGTGAGAGAGGGAGATGAGAAAAAAAGCGGAGCTTCATTTCCTCCAAAAGTTTTCCTTCTAACGCAAAATGTTCCTGAGGAAAATGGGAATGAAGGCTTGGGAATGGAATGAAATGACTACTGGCATGACCGACGAGAAATGCTAATATTCATTCGTTCCATTGCAGAAAAGGCACATTATAGACATAGAAAAAGGAGAAGATGAAGGAAGTAGAGAAAAAACTACAAGGAAAAGCTATATGAACCGTGTATCCTGATGTCATGTAACATGCCTATGTGCATAAATGACGTATATCGCAGTACATACATTGCTACATGATCTTTTGGTGAAGAATGGAGTCTTTTTCCTTCATAAATCTATGTATATATTGCAATACATGTGTATAAAAGTTATATGAAGGACGATGCAATACATATCTACTCTGACGTTGTCTTTTGTACTCCTTCCTCTCGTTTCACATTGCCAGTCTTATGATTATCTTCATTGTCGAGCAAACCGCTTTCTTCGCTTTAAAAAACAAGAAAAGAAGGCTTGCCTTAGCAGTTTTTTTGTGCAATTCAATGGCTCACTGTACCCAAGTTCGCTTCAATAGCTAAATGCTTTTAGACCTCTCTAATCTGCGGAAGAAAGCTGTGCTTCGAATAATGAAATGGACATTTTAACAAAAAAAAAGAAGAGAAAGTTTTCCTTTTCCCCTTATCCCCTTGTGTTTAAGAGTCAGTTTTCTCCATTATACTCTTCCATTCTCATCTCGTTCTCTCTGTTTTGTTGGCTTGCGTTGGGAATTAAGAAGAAAAAAAAGAGGGAACGAGCAGCTTATACATTTTTTTCTGCTGACAATGAGTACTCTCTGATATTCTTGGTCACAAAAGGCAATTCGCAAAGAAAATGGGAGGAATGAATAAAAATTCATTTCTTTTGTTCCTCACTGTTTTTGGCTTCGGCTCCAAATTTCTTGCTTACTAAGCCTTAAAAATAGGAATAAATGATGTGTACATAGTCGTGCATACGTCGCTCTGCATATTATTAGGCGACTACAAATACACCAAGAAAAGTAAGAATGTGTAACATGAGAGCGCGTGGAGAAAGAGAGAACACTTTTTAGTATACTTCACATGACAATTTTATCCCTCAAAACTGCTCTAGAATTCCATTACAGGGGCCGTTTGTCTTGGTATAAAAACCAGAAATTGTCACAAAAGACAGAGAACGACGACGTCGAGAGGGAGCGTAGCTAAAGCCTCCATCTGAGGAAAATGAAGTTTTGGAGGAAAGTTTGACTAAAAGCAGCACATTAATGAGAAAGGATGCTCACACTTTTCTTGGATGCATGTCCATGAATGCAGAGATAGAGAGTGTGTGGTGCACAAGTGCAAAAATAGTAGTCTTCTCCAAGGACCACTGTGGTTTGTGTTTTATGGTTTTTCATTTCACTGCACATCGGGTCGTTAGTGCCATCAAGGAAAATACGTTCATTTGCTTGCAAGCCTGAGATATAGATATCCATTTACATAATACGAAGACATAAAAAAAGTGGGAAAGACCTCTCTGCGGAGAAAGAGTCTGGATATTCCCATCCCCTGTCGTATATATCGCATCCTCACTAAAGAACTCTAAAGTTTTCACATCATTTTCCTCCGGAAAGTAGACTAATTTTTCATTCTTAATGGCTTGATATCAGTTTCATTTCCCAATATACGAGATGGAAGACGGGGAGAAAGAGGGAAATGAAGCATTCACACCCCCCACACACAGACATTCACAGCACTCTCTGGCCAGCACACATTGCACACCATGTGCAACTCCAATAATATTCTCTGCAGTGAAAATGTCTTCTTCCTTGTGGAGCTCTGCGCGAAGCACGACGTCACATTACTGTACATTATGATATATATAAATATATAGTCTCTCGAGTGAAAAGGAAGGTTGTTTCACTCCGAGGAAGAAAGGGAAACGGCAGGAGCAGGCATTCGTAATCGTAATTTATTCGACACTAACGGTCAATTAAGGCACACGGCTGGTGCTCAGAGATCGGGAAAAAGTAAATGCTAAGCTTAGAAAACCCATAATATCGTACACAGGAAGACGACGGAAACGAGAAATGCTTGTCTGGAAGGAGATGGAGTTTTTAGTCAAGTAGACAGCAACGAGGAAAGAGAGTGAGAGAGGGATTATTGTATAAACAAATAAAGCCTTCTTTACAGAAGTAGTAGAAGCCATTTTCTCCCCGAAAATCGGTCTCCTTCCGTACAGAGTATGCTTATTCTCTGCTGTTTTTCCCTGTTGACGCTCCGGCATCCACAATTTCTATCCTTCACCCCCTCCATCTCTCCCTTTGAATTTTTCACAGCACACTATTTTTGTGACGTATGCTCAAAACGACGACAACACAACTTTAGGTGTAGTTTAAACTTCTCAAAAGCTTTAGGTACTGTGGTGGCGGACTCAAAGTGTAAAAATGACTAATTTATAATTTGTAAGGACATTTAAAACCTAATTTTTATGAATGAAAGCGAGTGGTCGAATTCAGTTCTTTGCAATCTTCTGAAGCACAGTACAATTTCTAGAAGCCGATGCGTACACAGAGATTCATTTTGAAGGGCTTGAGAGATTTTGAGATTGTGTGGCTCGCAGTAGCCGTATAAGTTTGCAATTACGCTTTCATGATTAACTACGCGAACGCACATTCCCGGCTAGATCACTCCGGAAGGTCTTTAGTGGTAAAAGATGAGAGAGAAAACTCATTCGGAAGAGCCATCCAATCTTGAATCTCCCACTCCGTTCATCTCGCAAGACGGTGACACAGGCATCCTCGTAGCAATGCATGAGAGACTTAACTATCAGTGGGAGCACCTGTATATACACATTCATATCCATTGAAGCTGCACTTGAAGTAAAAAGTTACGCCTTGTTGTCTTCAACTTTTCCCTAAAAAAGTCATAGTGTAATAACGGCTTCGCTCCCAAAAAGGTTCCTATGAGTCTAAAAAGTTTTTCGGGTTTTTACCCAGACTCGTTTCCCACTTTTTTCTCCACCGCTCTCTCGTTTTCTCCCATATCTCACGGAGACCAGAGAGAGAGAGGAGAGAGAGAAAAATCGTCAAAGCAAGTGTAATGCAATCTTTGTACCCTTCCAAGATTCTCATAATAGCCTCCTTCTCATACTTCATACTAGCCATATCATGCATACCAGGGTTACGTTGGAGGACAACGTTTTTTGTCGATGCGGAGAGATATAGTGCAAGTTTTTCATATGGTGCTGATTCCACTTTTTTCGCGGAGCAGATGCTACCATACACACATTCCGGGGAATGAAATAGTCGAGAGGGCGAACTGACAAAATATAGTTGTGTGTATGATAGTCACTTGAGCTGAAGAAATCCTTATGCACACTAGAAAATTCGAGTGGAAGAGAGAGAGAGAGAGAGCTATAAGAAAGAAATGGATGGTGGAAGAATAGATGGATGAGCTTTGAGATGGGTTGTTTCTCAAAAGAGTGGCATTAGACCCTTAGGAAGAATATTGGACCCGGGAGAGTCATCCTAACACATGAGATTAGCCGGTGAAATTTCCAAACTATGCTGCTTCTCTCCACTTTTTTTTCTTCTCATTTCTCTCTCAGCAACTCTTCCACTTTTGAAGAGTAGTGGGATCCCATATTATATGGTGGTGTGGTAGGTATATTCACTCGAGATCGCATGATGGAAGTTACCAAATAGCACTCAAACTACTTGCTTCTTCCCTTATAGTGTAATATAGACACATGCATTTTAGCAAGTTCCCAATCTTTTCTCATATTATGTACACGTTTTCATGTATAAATGTACACTTTGAAGGGAAACTTTTCAAAAAAAAAACTTTTTGTGCAATTTTTTCAATTCATGTATTCATCCTTTGAGCCTAGTTTTTTCCACTCTGACGCCCCGAAAAAGGAGTCTCCCACCATTTCCATTGCTTTCTTTTTCAACGTCTTTCAACTGCCTGATGTAAAAATATGTGAAGGAAAACTCAGTTTTCCATGATAGAGAAACACCTTTCTCCTCTCTTATATGTTAAGGGGTACTTTGATATGGAGTAGAACTTCTATTTATATTGACTTAACAGCCTTTCGTGTTGAATATTAGAGCTAGAGAATTTTCAAAGTATGTTCCACCGCTCTCTTTGAAAACCAATGTCGAGAAAGGACGGGCCAGTGGGAGAATAGGCTTTTGCTTAAATTCTCAGAATAAATGGAAGAAAATTTGTAAAAATTACATTGTTTTCGTGAGCGTAATCACTCCATTCCCATTCCGGGATAGGCTCGCACAAAAAAAACAGGAGAAAGCCCCGAGAATGCCAGTAGAGTGTATAATTAACTCCATAAATATTACTAAGCCGTACACCCGTCGGAAGGGGATGAACTACTATTATTCCAGCGAATCGTGAATGCATGCCTCATCCTTGCAAATATTACTCTCTCTGCTTCACTGCGAAAACATGAGATACCCATTATTTTTGTATAGTCAAAGTTCTTGATGAATAATTAAAGCGAGCGAAATCAGCACAGTTGCCGCTACGCTGGCTCGTTGCTTGCGTGCTTAAATTGTGAGGATGACACGTTAAAATTGCATATCTCCTATGAAATTGTAGTGTGCACTACACCCATTTATTCACGACGACGAAATTCCGCCGAGACTTAACAAGATAAAGAAGTTAGGACTCCTCATTCCTCATTCACTCATTTTTCAACTCCATTTCGTGTATTACGAACAGAACGTTACAGACGAACTCTCCAAACTGCGTCATCACACACACGATGTTTGGACAAAGAGAGGAAATGGGAAATTGCAACTTTTCCTCCATCTCCTCATATGATAATATAATATTGAGAGACAAGGGTTACACAAGATATTACTACACACCATTTGAAACGCTTTGCTCCAGTCTATTTTCTCTGGAAAACTTGTCCATCACATACTCTCGTATAGAGTTGTGAAAAGGGGTCTTTCTCTCTTCACCATTTTTTTACCCCCACACCACAATAATCGCTTTCCTCTACTTGCTTTTTCAGTGGCACTCTAAATTCTTTGCATGGATTATTATGTCTCTCAACAGCACCAAGTATGCTTGTGCTCAAGCACTCATTTCCCCATAATAGCGAATACCTCCAAACTGTGCAGGGTTCCTCCGTAGTTTCCACTGATGACGGTGTATGTGTGTGTGATACTTGAATTTTCTCGAGTACTTTACTCAACCCGTTTTCTCTCTACCCATACTATTATGCTTTGGCATACGTTTTTCAGCTGGAATCGGCTGTTTTGTGCGAACGTTAGGTAGTTTTTTTACTGGGAAATGTGGTTCTTCCATGAGCATACACTGTGTACATAATATGGCATCCCATTTCACTATACACAAATACAATACGTTGTACAGTGTGAACTTAAAAATAGTGCTTTACTCTAAGCTTCAAGTTTGGCTAACTTCTCTCTGCCATGTATTCACGGATCTCTACATAAACATACATTACCATCCAAAATGGAATTAGCCTATTTGAAAAGATGGGGTTTTCCTCTAATGGAAAATTCTACTTTGTTTCTTCCATTCTATTTATGTATACAACATTAGAGCCATGAAGAATATGAGAGGAGTAGTGAGCCAATATCATCTCTTTCCCGAATGTAGCTCTTGGAGAAGTATCCTCTTCATCTTCATCGTCCTCGCAAGTCCTCTCGCCGTTTTGCATTAAATATTATGGAAACAGAGAGAGGAA
>JAHZMW010003983.1:0-11738 GCA_027743745.1 Alloscopus bannaensis
AAAAAAAGGTTGCCTGTGTGCCTGTTGTTGTGTTTGCTCACTGCAGGAAACCATGTTCAGAGTATAATGGTACTCCTCCACAAATAAATGCACACATCATAATTGTACCATTTCAAATACTAGACAGAGTTTTTCCTCTCTCGCTGCGGTTTTCCCTCTTCTCTGCAGTAACTCTTCACATTTGTGTACAGCCAGACGTTACATTAGACAGACGAGCGGAGCTGAGAGAAATCATAGGAAAAAGATTTTGTGTCTACGAAAAGCAAGAGATGAACTTATGAGGATCCGTATGCGCTCATCGTTCATACCATTCCTATGGCATAAGTTCTATTTCCTACACTAAAGTATAGGTAGTTGAAGCCAGGGAGCCCACATAGGAGCTGGAGTAACTCGACGGAAACATGAGAAGTGTGTAAAAAATGTCCTTCACTCTTATTTTCAAAGTCATCCTTCCTGATTATGGGTAGTGTTAGTCATCAGTCATCCTCATTATCATCAGCGAGATAGTGGAGTGGATACGAAATGGATGAGTGTCTTGCATTGTAATGGCTCATTTGCTCTGATTGAATACTGCAGCTTAAAAGACTCGAAGCAAGGAGATGTACAGGTGTGTGTTGCAATGTGCCTTCCTCTCTTCACCTGCAGTATGCCAATCTCATCATTAGTATGAAGAAAGGATTATCTTTACTAGCATTTACTACGAGGATCTTGTATTTCACCACGGGATGTAAAAAGTGTATGTCTTCAGTCTCTTCAAGATTCAAGGAGATGATGGAGAAGATCCTTGTAGCTCTCACAGCTCTAACCACCGTTCTGAAGGAAGCTCCTCACACCATAACCAATGCCGTGATAATCGGATACTGCTGCTGGTACAATAGAGTCGGGGAGAGATGAACTTTTCTCAAACTTATCATCAGCGTAATCACTACCGTGAAAACCCATTTTCCTTGTGATCATCAACAACGTCGACGCTTTTTCACCATCCGCAGCATTGCATTATTTTCAGTGTACCTCACTCACGAGTGCATGCACACACAATATGTAGGGACTTATATTATGGAGACGAGGAGTAGAAAGGCTACAAATTGTGTTTTCAGTTTTTAGACAAATAGTTATAGGTTTTTTAAGGGGAGTTTTCTTGCTATGAGTGCAGTGACATCATCTTTCTAGGCACAGTCTCAATATCTCGCAAAATGTTTTTGAGATTTCAAAAGTTTGGATTAGATTGGAAAACAATCCTATTCTATAATCAACTAAAATGTGAGCTTGTTACAATAAGCATGGATAAAATGTGAACATAAAAATCTTTGTTGATCAAGGGAAATGTAGCTTTTTATTGTAGAAACGAGAGATGAGAGACTTTTTCCGAAATGATGTGATTCATTCAGATTTGTAGCTCACTATTGTCAGCGTCAGTAATCAACATTAAGCAAAAATACGAGCGTGCGTTTGCTACGTAGCACCGTAAATAACAGCACTCACGCACGAAATTGCATGCCATCGTGGTGAGCAACCACAAAAAAATAGAAAATCTTTTTTTGTTTTTCATTACAAGTTGTATATTAGATACATATACGGAGACTGTATATTTGGAGTAAATGGGCTTCGTTGTTGAAGGAAGTTGAATGCTTGCAGGCTCATTCTTTCTCGCTCGCTCGTCCAAAAAGAATGATTGAAAAAAGCTCTGAGAAAATTCACGAATACAATACTACACGAGAAGGGGGTTGATGTAAGCATGAAGAGATCACAACTTGTAATTCTCAAGAGCAAGATACTCAGAAGAAGTGTCTGAATATACGCACAAGCGAACAGACAGGGTAAAAGATAGAAAAGTTACAGCGTGTCTATTTCATTTATTTAGCAGCAAATCTTGTCTCACGAGGAATACCGAAGATACATTCATTTTTGCGCAATACGATTTTGAGCGGCCGCACTCTATCCTACGCTATCCGCTTGCTACACACTGAGAGTACCTTGTGTAGAAACTATGTCTGACCGTCTGTCTGCCTATTGTGGACGATTTATTCAGAACTTCAAATTATAAATATTTACGAATTTGGGATATTAGATTAATAGTAGAATCGTATAGGAATACAAAAGTATGGCCCAAAACGACTCCTAAAGTATACACGAACTCCTTTCGATGCTGCTGACGTAATCACATTTTATGCATTTCAGTCCAATGGTCAAAATCGGTATAAAATTCAGAATCTTTATCTTTAATAATGTGTCATCGTAGATTATATGAGCGTGATGTGTGCTAAGTCAATTAGTCACATTACGTTGAAAACTCTTCGATATTCCCCACCATCATTTACTTCTATAGGTTTATTACTCTTGAGAAGGATTATTGCATTTTTATCGATCTTCAATCTTGAGAAGATTGATTCTCTTTGAAGAAAGCTAGCTTTAGCTAATATATGTATACGAGCCTTTTCAAGGGTCAAATCGAATCATGCTCAAAAACCGTTTTTTGATGTGAAGTTGTATAAAATTAACAAGCACTCTCCGCCTTAGTGTATTTTACACAGATATCTCATGGTCGAAAAGCTTGGCAAAGTCTTCCAAATTCTCTAGAGCCCTTTTTCATGTGCAAATGGCGTGTGAAAAGTTTGGAAGCTGAATAAGCCATAGCTGAAAGCATATATCTTCTTATTTATGGTTGGCAACTCACACCATTATCCGCTCCCTTTTACTTCGCCAACCGACTACTGTGGCTGCGTCACTCTTTTGACAAGTATAGTGACGTCCTGGAAGTCTTCACAAAACAGTAGTTGTATGATAATACTGCTTCCTTGTAGCCTTTTCTGTTGCAGTCGCCTCCTTTTCGTGGAGAGTAGTTTCGATCGCAGTGGTAAGAAATGTAAAGGGGTAGCATGTCCTGTATCGACCTTGAAAGCATTCGTCCCAAAAAAGACGAAGCAATAATATATTATCATCTCGTGGGGGTCGGGTGTGGGCGTTTTACTACTCGGGCATGCAGTACTCCAACATTGTTCTGTGGGTAAAAAATTCTTCACGAATATTCAAGTGCTCTGGTTGATTTACCGCACGTGAATCGTTAAGCGGCCATTATTGTATGGCGTTGCACAAAATCTGGGGCCATGAAATGAATTATTGCTTGTGGTGATATTTCACCGAGTCTGGAATTTCAGAGTAGTCTCATGTATGCATGTATGTATGAAAGCTCTTGAGAAAGCTGAAACTGCTCAGGTGTCTTTCACACAGCACGTTTCTCGGACAAATCTGACCTTAAAACAAGAATCCTGCTTTGTAAAAGTCAAATCAAAGTCGTAGCAAAAAGAACGAGGCCATCTGCGAGTCTCATGCCCAGTCTGACTTTGAGCGAAATTATATTCAAAAGGTGGTGTAAAGTAAAATCGAAATGATCCATTTGGGGATCAACATTACAACAATAGGTGTTTGAGACACGTTCTCAAAAAGTATCGATAAAGTAATATGAAAGGCATGACGGAGCTAAAGTACCGGGGGTAAATGAATGCTCATCGCAAATATGCTTCTGTGCTTTTACCATTCCCTTTCACACATCGAACACCTCGGAACACGACGTATAGAAAGTTGATGGTGCCTGGAAAACAGCATTGATTTCGACTATATGGAGGAAGATGTGCAAGTACGGGCAATCAAAAGGCAAATAAATGGGCTCCTGTTTGTAAAGCAGCCACATAGGAGCAATCCGGAAGAGCTGTGCAACGTGCACTGCATCCACAAAAATCGTCAAAAGAAAATAATCTCAAAGGTGTGGGTTTACAAGGAGGAACAAACATTTTTTTTTTGTTTTACATGCCTCTTCTCTGGTTCCCTGAGCTTCATGGTATTTTCCACAATTCCCTTGCGCGGAATGAGTGGAATAAATGTAGCGCGATGTGCTCCTCACATTTGGAACGGGGGCGATAGGGCTCGTGCCGACACTTGCTATTCCTCAGGAGTGCGCGTCATAAAATTCAATGAAAATGAGCTCGTGACATTTAAGGCACGTTTCAGCGATTGCTTCAACTAGCACGGGAAAACTAGCAACTACAACAGGAGGATTACGTGTAGCTGTCTCTCATCTCTCGTGCAATGCATAAATAAACGATGTTTTCCTCCGCATTTCGTGTAGGTTTTGAAGGGAATGATGTTTGTTCACACGACATGTGCCTTTCATCAGCGAGTAAAATGTATTTCGACTCGTTTACTCGAGTTAACCTTTATTGAAGAGAATAAAGGGGCTCTTGAAAAGTTCACTAGAGGCATCATAGAGTAGTAAAGCAGACTCTGGTTTGCTTCTGATGTTCCACGATGATGATTGAGTGAGAGGACAGAAAAGAATGCGTACAACATAGTTAGGAACATGTGTTGTAAAGCATCATTACTAATCTGCAGAGCGTAGTGCTTTTGACTGACGGTCTCTAATTTAGAACAATGAGATATTGTCAACTATAATTACTCTTCTTGTATTTAGATTACTTGAGATGCAATGCAGTAGTTCAACAAACGACTTTTGTGACATCCACCAGTAAAATTGAAGCGGAGTTGCTGCCGCTTTCCTTCAAAAGACTGTTTTCTACACTTTTTAGGTACTATAAAACGTATAGAATACAAATCTCAACGGTGATGAATTGAAAATTTCACTTTTCGTAAGGAATATATGATGATGACCGTAGCGAAAAGTCATCGGTTGAGCAACGACTCCCGCTGTGAGCCATTGCCATTTTCCCTTCTGCTTCACACATTCTTTTCTACATTTCGTGAATGCCATAATAATACGAAGCCTTCTTGGTGTGTATTCACATATCATTCACATTCTGAAGTCACTCATGATTCTGCACTTTTGCTGGCAACCAGTACAACAACGACAGTAAAGTAAAAGTTGAATTCAAATGCTCTTCGAGTGGCGTGCACAGGCCCAATGACGAAATTCATTGTTGGACGCTGTCAATCACTGATCATGTTGATCATCACAACACGCTGTGATCCCGATTACATATTAGTCTTTCATGCCGACATAATGAGAATTCGTGAGAAAAAAATGCAATACATTCTTTATCATAATCGTGCCTTTCACTCTCATTTCTCGCCCTTTCCCATTTCATTCACTCTCATCACTGTCCGCCAGGTCCCTGTGTTGCTTTGGTTAATGCCGCCCATAGACAAGAATGAGTCCCCCACAAGAGTGGGCTTCTGCAGGTATTCATCTGATTTGACTGAGACCTCGATCGAAACCCACAATCCATTTTTACGTGAATACGTAGACACACAGATGAGCCAGGTACGTAGCCCATTTTCATTTGAAAGGACTTGCATGACACCGTGTTTTGGCGTGTGAGTGAATTAAAGATGAGGACAGCAGGCAATGCATTGCAGTGATTTTGAGAACTATACAGTAAGACATGAAAATTCATTGCCGTGTTTTGAAGGCAGCTTGAGAACTCCAACAGCCAACTTATAGTCTCTCGTCTCTCTCTCTCTCTCGTTCCAATTTCCAATCTCGGAAATGGGAAAGAATCTTACAGCAAAAGTCGTACCTGCGGGAACTCCTTCACAAAGGTGAAATGAATTGAGAACGAGACACTGGTGGAGGCAATAGGCAGCGGCACATACTACACCCACCGCCATGCACAGGCAGCGACACATAAATGCCCGCTTTAAAGATATCGAATCTATGTATATAGTATATGCGATGAGATGATTCATCACGACTCGCGGACTTGGAGCACACACAATATCCTTTCATGCTCCTCTTGAGTTGCAGGGTTTCATAGCACACACGCAAAGAAATTCATTTCTCCTCTCCTTTTTCGTAGTGCCACAAAAACACTCAAGTTGATGGGGCATGCAACCTTTTTCTAAAAAGAAACTCTGAGAGCTCGACTATTTTTGGGGTTCTGGAGAAATCGCATTTTCTGCAGAAGATGAGTTGGTTATTGGCTCTATTGGCTCATTGGAAGCGTTAAAAAATATAGTATGCTATATTTACACAGATAGATTTTGGGCACCTCTCTCAGCTAATGAGTAATACTGGTTGCTTGGTGGAAGTGACTGTCATCGGACATTGAATTGAGACTCGGATTCATTTCCTCAGTACAACTACAGCTCAAGGTAATCTAAATCTAAAGCCACTAATATGCTATGCTAAACCGACGACGTCGAACTATGTTAAGCGATGGAATGACAGTAAGGGTTAGTACGTAAAACCTGTCGAGTCGTTACTTATGTTTTGAAATATTTCTCTGAAGTAGAAATGTGGCAAACAAAAAAGTCCGCGTATTTGTGCTTGACTTTTGAGATTACCTATGCGCGTTAGTCCCAAAGTGATAAGTACATCCTTCCCAACTGGCCCGAGTTCCTAAATTCATTTCGCCTACGAGATGGCTACAAATTAACCTCCAATTTGATTAGTTGAAACACACCACGACATCCCGCAAGCGACTGCTTTCGCAGATTTGTAATTTCCAGAAGTTCTCCATAAAAACTTGAAACTCCGGTGGCCCACCTTCACAGTCTCTGAGAAAGCTTATAAAACTGATTTGCCGTTGCTTATGTAAACTTTAAACATACAAGACCTCAAGACCGAAGGAACTCAAATCAAGCAGGAGAATGTGGATCTAGTTAGTGTAGTGTACCATCATCACGGTACTTAAAAAGCTTGAAGCACACACCTTCCTTTATTTACTCAACCGATTCCGGTGGAGAAGTAAATATGAAGGAGATGCTCCCCGTAACTTGGTGGCCAGAGACAAGGTAAAACCCTTCCCTTCCGGGGAAATGCTCTGACTCTCTCAAGCGAGTCCAGAGACACAAGTAAAGCAAACATAACGCGAATCCCTCTTTGGGAGACTTCTTGAGAGCGCAGAAAAAACTCGCGGATTGTAAGAAAAGGACTTTGCAGATCCTCCAGGCTTTCCCGTGAGTCCTCCCTGGAATGGAAAGTGAGGTACTACAGCTTAAAATTTTTCATAGAGAGACGATGTCGGACGGACGAAGTGTTTTGAAAGTTTGTTGTGCACCGGATCAAAAAAAGAAGAGAGATGAAATGGTCTAGAGATAAGAAGACTACTGCCAATGCCACAATGTGAAATGTCTAAAAAGTTTTCTCAGCAAATCAATAAATGTGCACGGCGGAAGATGATTTTTTATTGTACGCAAGGTGCACTGAGGAATGCTGATGAAGTACCTAGTCCATCACTTGAATCCGTATTCAAAAGTGGCGTGGATGGCAAGAATGTGCGGCAATGTTCACAAGGAACATTTTTGCCAAGCCAAGCAATATTCTAAACGTATGAAGCGGTTTACGTAATTAATATTCCGGAGCTGCTGCTGACGAATTTATTTAATTCGAATGTCATCCACAATCTCAAACTTGCAAGAAAAAAATGTTTCCACTGTAGATTCCAACGCAAAACTTAGCATTCCGTCTTCCTGCCGCACTGTTGTAAAAATCTAAACAGGCACATCATATTGGATAAATTATAATAGGTAATATACCAGAGAGAAGTACATCCATACGGTGCTGGAAACTATTTTGAGGTTTCAACAATTTGCGTGGGGCAAGCACACCTACATCTAAGCATCATTTCACCATTCATTTTTAAACACATTATTAAAGTACCTAGTTTTATCTACAATATAAGCATCTTACACACAATATCGAACAAGATGATACAGTTTCCGCTTTGCCAGATGAGTTTGACTGAGGATGAAAATTTCCAGTTTGTGTAAAAACTCAGTTCCCTTTCGACCGGTGAAAGGAGATTCGCAATTTCAAAAGATTTTTTGAGTGAGTGTAAACCATCAGATAAACATGACTTCGAATAGCAGGAATGCAGTACCATATTACCGAGGCATATACCTAGATGGGACCAGACAATTTTTTCCTGTCGCCTGATAACCATTACTCAAAGGCGGAAACGGGAAATATTTATATGCACTAGAGGAAACCATCACGGAGAATTGAGGTTGGGTTGTTGAGGAAGGGAAGCAGCACATACAATTCTAAGCCAGCTCATGTTTCAGTCCTTTCACAAGGACGGAAAACCAAGGTTTTTATCAGACACCTTGCAATGGTCCAGAATCACCATGAATGAAACTGACCGCACACGTTTTGCATGTATTTTTGCGTGACAACAAGAATGTATTTATTACCACTTATTCTACAGCCTTATATAACGCTTCCGGAGGAAAAGCTGAGAGGTAGGTATGTGTAACCACCAAATAATAATGTATGTAATGTAGTGATTAATGATGCAGCATTTGCTCACAAAACCTTTCAATAACGGATGCATAACTTTGGAAGAATGTGCTCAAACAAGCATGAAGCAAGAAAGATAGAAAACCACTTACTTTTGAAAGATTTGATAAGTGCTCTGTAGTTGAAGGTATTTGAGAAGCAGTTTCAGAAATAATCATCTAACCATAAGAGGTAAACTCCAAAAAAAACTACTATTTTTTAGTTCATGACTCGATTACCGAGTCAAGTTTTTGGTTTACCAAGTTAATGATACCACCACAGGACACGCACACACAGTCACACATAACTACGATGTTAATTTATAATAGAAGAGAAACAAGAAAACACATTAATCTGGCCAAAAACATGGTCAGTGGAACCAAGAAATAATATTCCCTATCTCATATCTCCATTTCTTCGTGATTACAATCTCCACACTTACGACAATGTATTTTAAAAACAATGCAGCTCCCACTCTCCACAGAAAATACGGTTTCCCTGAAGAAAGGGAAATATTTTGGTATGCAACTGGAGTATCACAAAACTCCGTCGAAGAACAGCTAGAGAAGATGCTGCTGCGCCAACTTCTAGACACCGACTGAAGGAGAAAGCGGAGAAAGTTGTGCTGTTGCTACACGCGCTTGTGGCGTTCTCCGTGCTTTCTCTTCCTGCTCAAACAAAGTACTCGACTCCCACTAGCATAAACTTTTCTTTTCGTGCCTCCAAAATCTTCTACCAGTGCAACCAAAGCATACTACCATCATCATCATAATCATCTTGGTCCCTTCACAATGCTTGGTAGACAAAGTGTGTATATGCATTAATAAAACTCAAGTTTCGATAATGTATATTTGCCAAACCAGTGTTGAAGAAAAGCGATGTGATGATGATAAATTTATACATTCAAAAGACTACTGAAGAAGGGCCAAGGGGCCAGCAGAATGCAGACTCACCGCAGCACATGATATCTACGGTACTACTCGAGTTTAAAGTAGCATTATTCTGCTGGTCCTTGTGTCACAGGTTTTGGTGACCTTCAAGGTAACCTGTATGCTCCCAAATGTAATTCTATAAGCGATCAATTTCTTCCGTTTTGGGATTGAAAGAAAAATGTATGCAAACACTGAGACGACAAAAAAAGGCTCGCAATGAGCCCGCAAGTTGTTTGCAGCCACTACGAGAGCAGAGTTGAGCCAGACTTATTGCCATGATTTGCATACAAATCCAAATTCTCCATCGCTGCCAAGTTTCAAGGCGAAAAGTGGGTGTGTGTCTGTAAACTCACTCTAAAGTTTATCAGTTCATTACATGTAGTTTGTGAAAGGGGTACCCCCATCGCATCACTCGCGTTGATCTAGATCATGGGCCATTATCATTACTATACTTTCACTCTCCGTAATACATATATTGAACCTGTATGCATAACACGTTTTTTGTCACAGAAGGGGATGAAGAATGTTGTTGAATGGATGGATGAGGGCTGTTGAATACACATTTTGAAGAGGTTTTCTACCTACCTTCCCAAGCCCACATCTTAGGGTCCTTCCAGAAAAATCCCTCCGTAGGGACAAAGTAGTCGTGTCTGTCAGAAAAAGAAAGAAAAAGAAAGAAAAAAACAAAAACCGTTCCTCCATGAAGGCTTTGTTTCTTCATATTCTCTACGGAGTATGCCTAAAACCTTGCGGATATTTCTCTGTACCACCCACACACACCCAACACAAAAAGCGACAAAATATTTTCTCGCCTTTTTTCAGGAAGGACAGTTGAAAATGAAAGGGAAATGTTAATATCCTTTCTCCCTCTCTTAAGCATATATTTCCATTTCATTATGTAAGATTGAAGGTCTTCCAGACCAGATGTACCGGCACGTGTATCCAAACGGATGTATGAATTGTGATGAAAGGCTCACACTTTCTCCACTTCACAGTCGTATTCCTATGAGGAGAGGAAAGCGAGCACGTTTTTACAGAAAAGCATTTCCTACAATGTCCATAGGCATTCACAGCAAGATAAAAATTTTAAAAGGACGTTCCATTTCAATGCCTAATTGCATGAATGAATTTAAAGAGCCGAAGTTGAGAACCAGTACATATTTCATCGTAGACAAAAAATTTAAACACCACAATGAAGGTTACATCATGTTCCGCACAAGCCGCACAACACTGCTCATTCTTTTTTTGTTTTTTAACCGAGAAAATATTACGCATGTACATACCGTGTACAGAATCAGGTTAACCCGAAGAATTCTGTTTTTAAAATATAAATACAGTCGACATATAATACACAACGGATATATAAATACACTTGCACTGAAATCCGACTGCTTTGATAAACATTTAAAAAATAGAACGCGAAATTCATATAAATAGTCTTATGATTAGCTAGTTTCACTGTTCACTATAGAGCCTCGCGAAACTCACATACAATAATTACTGACGTACTTTTATTTGAGATGAGATGTGTATGAATATAACATTCCATTGACTTGAAATTCAACAACTCATTACTACTATTACTATAACTTAGACCTGTTCATTGTAGAAATCTTTTCCACGATATCTGGTGGAGAGCTATCTAGACCGCAGATTCAACACCAGATTGAACAGCTTCTTAGATAAACGAAATGACAAATTCAATATATGTTTAGGTGCTTCCGAATTTTGTACTGAACTGTAAATAATTATCATCAAGAAAGCATACGAACATATTATGTATTCAGGTTTTACAATATAATCAACAACTCTACATTTTGTACAGAGAAAGGTGAATCCTTCCACATGAAAAAACTTAACAGCAAAAAAAATGCAGACTAGGATGGGTTCGCATAAATCACACAGCTACAAATTTCGTACGTGTATTGTGTATATTTGATGGGATTCACAAGTGGCAATTTTTCTTTGGGATATTATTTCGTATTCGAAACTGGTCTCATGAAGGGATGTGGGTAAATACACATATCTGTGAGAGAAAATTAAGAGCCTCAAGGGGACGTGTTGGGTAGCCGAAAAAAGAGAAGAAAAGAGGAAAAAATAAAAACTTATTTATAGAAATTGGATTGTTGAATTTTCCTTGCTTCATCAAAACAACCTTTCTAAAAGGATGTTTTTCAGCACTGCAAGGTTTGAATAATATTATTATGACTATAACATTTCCAGAGCTTGTCCATCTTGAAATCTACGAAAAATTCATGCTGACTATCTCATACCCACGCCTCGCCCAAAAGGTGTTGCAAGTTTTAAGAAAAAATTGACAACCTTAGTTCACACTTTATGATCATTACTGTTGATTCAGACTTGAAACGTCCCCACTGAGGAGCCTTGAACTAATAAGTTTGAAATTCAACCTGAATTGTTCTCAGAGTCTGCAACATCAAGTGCATCAGACATCAGACAGACATGCAAGCTGATTTCATAAAGCACTCCCTGTGTTTAATAAACAATGAGCAGAAATGGAGAGAAGTACGACTTGCGGTTTTCCACGGGACAGGGTGAAATGTGGGAGAAGCTTC
>JAHZMW010003984.1:0-16848 GCA_027743745.1 Alloscopus bannaensis
GTCGAAATTTGAAATTTTCACTGACAAAACCAGGGAATAAAACCTTTTAAATAATTTTGACGTTAATCGAAATATCGCAAAATTTCAATTTCTCAACCGCTTGTTTTGCTTGTGGCTGGACCACTACTACTAACATGTTGATACCTGTACAGCAAATATTTCCCTTTCTTTTTTCCTACCTTCCTGCAAAAGTAACACAAAACTCCTGAAATTTGCTTAAGAACTTCCTTCTTCAGCACAAAGTGAGTGAACAAAAATATATTATTGATCAGCGACACCAGCAACGCCACTCCGAGCGCAATTGCCGCCGTGAGGTGAACATCGGTGAAATTGAGAGATCGGAACACAAGAAGGATGACAATAACGACGTTATGAAATAAATCCATCAAGATCCAGCCGGCGCCCATTAAAATCGTCAGTTTTAGCATAAACTTGGAACTAAAGTTGATAAAATATTTATTATTTTTATTTATTAAATTTTTCTGCCCGTTTATAAAAAATAATATACCTCAAAAACTCCGAATCCTTTCGCACATTTCTCACTATGTTTTGTTGTGCCTTGAGCGATCTCAGCGTCGCCACCGAAAACCAAATGGTTGCAATGAAAAGAATGACTTTCACCGGGAACATGTAGAGAATTACTCTCATTGAAAGAAAGCTTACGCATTTGAATGAATGCGAATATTGAGTAGAGGACATAACAAGCTTTTCGGTTATTTTTACAGTCACATCCAGCGTAAAAATTAGTGTTGTGTAGACAACAGTTCCACAACAACAAATGACAATGTACCACGCCAATCTTTTTTCATCGGACCTCCCTTCGTGTGGTTGAGAGCTGGCAAGAACTTTCCAAAAATTATGGTTCATCGCGACAATCAAAGAGAATCCGGCAATGTTCGCGAAATTGTCGATGATTGCTGTTGATTTAATAAATAAATAATTAATAAATATATTTTGTCAATTTTGCATAAACATTTTGTGAAAATTATACTTCGACTTACACGCAGACGTGCACCACACAAAACTCCTGTCATCGATTGTAGGGACGAAGCCGGAGGTGAGTGATAACAGCTGGAGAACTAGAACAAAAAACGTGATCCTTCCAGGAATTTTTTGATGTTTCCAAGTCAACCCGAGCACAATGACGATGACCAATTGTAAAACGACAAATGCCAAAGTAATCGCTAGGAGAACATATCGAACGTAGTGGAGTACGTTGTGTTTCCACATTTCTGGCATTAATTGACTTGACCCTGCCATCGAAGACAGCTCGTTTGATTTGTCTAGTGGCATGGCGTCAGAGAGTATTTTCGGAGTGGATTGTATAATTATTTAAGACTTAGATGCCAGTTACAACTTATTAAAGTTGATTTGATTTATAGTCCACAACAACAATGCTTGCTTTGCAAATATGAAATGATTGGTTTATTGAATGTAGCATAATTAGTCGCATATCGATGTGGTGTAATGGTTTCCAATGAGGTTTATAAAACTCGGTCAGGAAATCATTGTATAAAAATGTGGGTGACAGTCTAATTGAATTTCAGAAGAACCCTATTGACAGAGTCGAAGTACGATGAAAAATAACGGATGTGGTATTTCAGGCCAACACAAAAAATGACCGATTGAAAATTTGTATACTCTGCCATTAATGATAATTTGTCAAAGATAAAATGAATTTTATACCGAAAGTTAAATTGAAATATAAATGTTAAGTAATACACACAAGAACCGCAAAAATCAACTTGTCCACAAACCGGAATTTTAATTCCCCACCCGTTCCGGTCTGACTGAACTCTGAGTGCTCACTTGCTGATACTCGTAGAAAGGGTAGTCGCTTTTTTGTTTTCTTTGTTTTTTGCAAAAGTAGCAAAGAATGTTGGCAATTTGTCCAGGAACTTCTTTTCGGAACACGAAGTGAGCCAGCATTAGAATATTGCTGATGACCATCAGTAAAAAGAAAACAACAAGCATAATTTTCATGCACAACAAAACATTGGTAGAAGAGGTGGAAAAATATTCTAGGACTACAGGGATATTAAGAAAAATGTCCCAAAATGTCCAACCAGTTCCCATTAAAATCGTCAGTCGAAGCATAAACTTGGCACTGAAGTTAAACAAGGAATATTTTATTCCTAACAATATTTTATATGAATCAGCCCGAGTAATTTTTACTCACCTCAAATACTTCGCAGCCTCCTCCTCAGTCGTCGCACTACTTTGCTGTTCCTTAATGAATTTTAGGGATGCCACGGAAAACCCAATGGAAGCAACCCAAAGGATAAATTTTCCAGGCAAAATGTAGAGACTCGATCTCAGCGCAAGAAAGGGTCGGCACATTTCCCGATCTTCGTAATAGGCCGGCCACCCAATCAGTCTTTCGGTTATTGGTACAGTCAAATCTATCGTAAATAATATAGTTGTGTACGCAATAGTTCCAAGGAACCAGACACCAATTCGCCTCGCCAATCCTTTTCCATTGGAATTCCCACCGTGTTGTTGGGAGGAGGCAAAAACCTTCCAGAAATTGTGGTTCATGGCGACAATCAGAGAGAATCCAAAAATGCTTGTTATGTTTCCTACGATTGCTGTTCAACCAACACAAAAATTAATCGTTACATTTTAAGAGACGTGCAACGTCGTTCGGTAAAAGAGTCATACTTCGGCTTACACGCTGATGTGCACGCCACAAAACTAATGTTGTTGATTTGAGCCATGACGGGGGCGTACATGGAGATAATCTGTAAAACTAGGTATAAAACGGTAATCCGTCCCGGAATTTTTTGATGCTTCCATGTAAGTCCGAGGACAACAATTAGAAGCAACTCCGATATGATAAATCCCAGCGCGATCACGTAGAGAACGTACAAGGTGTAGGTGATGAAAGGCACTTGTGAATCATACGGTCCTGTCATTTTGGTGTTCTCAATATGTATTGCGATTGGACTCAGCAATTCTTCAGAGTAAAACTAATTTTTTTTCTGTCGTTCAACATTTGCTGGCACCCAATAATAATGTGAGACCCACGGTTACCTTCATTAAAACTGCAATACATATCACTCGGGGGTGGTGACGGCAAAAATATTGTTTAAACTTTTTTTTTGTTTAATGACATCCGCTTTTGAAACGTTGATTAGCAAATCTGAGAATGACGTAACGTAACTTTAATATATAATAGAATACTTTTGAATGGGTTTATGTGCATTGAGGAAATTGTGCTCTAATTTCTTTTGTGGTCATGAAACCAATATTGGTTTTCTGAGGAATTTATCTGCACGCAAACATCTCGGAAAAAGCGTGAAAATGTTTTTAGCCTCCAGTCGTAGCAAAATTTATGATTTTACTAAATGTAATATGCACTACACAATTACTGTGAGAGCGTAAATTGTAAACCGCAATTTAATTTGAAACACAGATTTTATTCAATAAATAATAAAAGTAAACTTTTCTGCAAATCTAAACTTTCAATTGCTCACCGCCTGATTTGGGCTGAACTCCTACTTTTAACTTGCTGATACTCACACTGTGGATAGTCACCTTTTCGCTCTCTTGCCTTTTTACATACGTAACACAAAATCTCAGCGATTTGACCGGGAATTTCCTGTCTGAAGACGAAATGAGCCAGCAGAAATACATTGCCGATGACCATCAGTAGCCAGGCAACTGTGAGCATAATTTTTATGGTGACCAAAACAGTTGTAGAAATGGCGAAGAAATATTGTAAGACTACAGGAACATTAAGAAAAATGTCCGAAAGTAGCCAGCCGGTGCCCATTAAAATTGTTAGTTTGAGCATGGGTTTAGAGCTGAAATTACACACAAAATTATCTTAAATTTTAGCAATTTTTATTTTAAATAAGTGATTAGTACTACTCACCTCAAATACTCTGAATCATTCTGCAGAGTATTCACAAAAGGTTGTTGTGTCTTGACTAATTTCAAGGATGCCACGGAAAACCAAATGGAAGCAATCCAGAGAATGAGTTTACCAGGCAAAACGTAGAGAACGGATCTCAGTCCACGAAAGTTTTCACACACAGACCAATTTTCGTAATAGCCTGGCCATCCAATCAGTCTTTCCGTCATTGATACAGCCAAATCCATCGTGTAGAATATAGTTGTGTATGCGATAGTTCCAAGCAACCAGACACCACACCCCAATCTTCTTTCGTTAGAGTTCCCACAATGTTGTCGAGAAGAAGAATAAATCTTCCAGAAATTGTGATTTATGGCGACAATCAAAGAAAAACCAAAAATGTTTGCCAAGTTGTCTACAATTGCTGTTCAAACGAGAAATATACTAATCACAATATTTCGAGAAGTGTACATCCGCATTGATAAAATACTTAGTTCAGCTTACACGCAAACGTGCACGTCACAAAACTAAGATTGATTAAAAGTATGACAGGAGAGTAGATGGATATTAGCTGGAGAACCAGGTACAAAACCGTAGTCCGTCCCGGAATTTTTTGATGTTTCCATGTGAGTCCTAAGACGACAATGAGAAGCAACTCCGAAATTAGGAATGCCAGTTCTATTGCGAAAAAGACGTAATTAATGTAGGTGAAGAAAAAATCATATTCTGATTCAAATGTATCGGATGTTGCCATAGCAACGTTTGGTTAGATTTGTTTATTGGCTAGTTTTCAGCAGGGTTTGCGATGGAACTGAACAATCTTTGACAGCAAAACAAATTTGCTAATGTTGTTTGGCTTTGCAAATGTCCTCGTGGTTTAATGGTATCCGCTCTGGAAAATTTGAATAATCTCAGTATTCCATTATATAATATTTTAGTAATATATAATGGAATATCATCGAATATACATTGATATATTTGTGTTCTCATTTTGTCTGTCGCTTTGAACCCAATTTTGATTTTTTTGAGAAAATTGACGACAAACGGAAGTCTTTGTTACATTATGTAGTCGAAATTGTATGCCATAAAAACCCCTACATAGTGAATGGGTGTATATTTGTGGTGATATATGAGAATAAGCAATACTTGAAAAATTGTTTGTATTTTCACTGTGGTTGTCAAACCAAATGTTTTTCTTAAAAATATTAAGGTTCAGATACACTTAATAGAGGCCACAAAGTAAAGTCATTACACACGTCGAAAACTTTTCTGTAACTGACTCACCACAGTACATACAGGAATAAACACTACTTTAATTGACTTCCCTAGTTTCCAAATTCCTTTAGAAGAGACCCTTCGCAATACTTTCCAGCAATGGGGAGCTACCTTCACTCCAACTTCTGCCAAAAATGCCAACATAGCTACTGCCGTGAGGACGCCTCCAATTCGAAAAACAGCCAACACTCTCGAATCCATCAAAAGCGCAGCCACATATTTTGTTCTTGGGCTGAAACGCTTCCAAATTTCGAAGCCGTTGTCCCTCAAACGAGCCCATCGCAAATAAATCCCGGTGTCTCCAGTCAGTCGGTTCAAAACGGCGGTGAACTCACGCTGAAAAGCGGAGAAAATCCAGGCCACTTCTACGGATTGATGATAAACTTTTGGTATTTTGTAGCAGGACGCTGTCACCTTCCTTTCCTTACTCGCGGAGGCGACTAACTTTGAAATCATAAGAAACGAGTTGTCGTTAACGCTGAGCATTGGTGATGTGGTCAAGTAAGCCACGGAAAACGTCATCATGTCCTCCAAACGTTTCCTTTCATACTCCTGAATTCCACCAGTGTCCTCAGACCAAGCAATTGCTGTCGTCCAATACTTGTCTGACGTGAAATCACCGGCAAATCTTTCGGATGCCAAAACCAATCGGATTTGTTCGAGTTGAGCTTTACGAATGCCGATCTCAGCTTTTCTGATCACTTCCCCGTAAAACGGAGGTGACATCAGTTTGTACCCCGAGTTTAAAAGTTCGGTCAGTGAGTTGCTCACATAGACACTCGGAGGAGCGATCATATTCCCTGTCATGACACACTCGTACATGAATCGAAGGAGGTCACAGAAAAATAGAAAGAGGATCACAACTTTGAATTCTGCCTTCCGTGGAATGCCTTGAGTGAAAATAAGGGAAATCAAAGTGAAAGCAACGTGACTCACTCCACCGTTTCGATTGAACCTTAAATACTTCCACAAAATTACACAAGAGAACAGCAGACAAATCCAAGTCGCCGTGTCGAAAGGATTGAGCAAAATTTTCAACGGATTTGGCTCACTGAGGTGCGACTTCTTTTCGCAGTAGGACGCCGTGAGTAGTTGGTGTCCAAAAGAGACCCATCCGTCGTACAATGAGTTCAGCCCTCTGTCGTTCGACGTCCTGACGATGTGACCTTTAAAGTAGTTTCCAGAACTGGAGTCGACATACTCTCCGAAAGAGACGGTCAAATTGAAAACGTCTCCCAAAGTGAGCATCACGACGGTGTCGTGGTGAGTGCAAGCTTCTTTGCTCACAGTTCTGCCGTACAATTCGACAACGTCTTTGCCAAAAGTGCAGTACTGTCTGGTGTTCATGGAGAGCTCCGCAAAACCTACTATTGCCACGCTAAGAAGTGGCGGTTCAAAATATTCGGAGGTGGATGTCGGTAACCAGTGGAGGAGAAAGTTGGTAAAGTCCAAATTAAAAATCGATTCCGACAAGAGCTTCTTTACATCCAAGTCACATTGATTTGGCAAGCACGTCCAGTGTGGGACCACATCCAGGTACCTGTCGGTTTTAATCTCTTCCAAAACGACAATGAAAGTCTGAATTGGCATTGTGAAAAGGCCGTGTTGATGAAATGGAAAAGAGGTCCATTTTTGGTGACTCGTGAAAGCTAGTAAAATTGATGGACGAGGGAAAACTTCAAAAGGGTAAATCGTGGCGTCTCTTAGCCAGTCCTCCATTTGGACGTAGAAATTTTCCTCATAGTGAATGCTGTGGAGTAAGTCTTCAGCCATTTCGAGTTGGGCCATGTCAGTGAGAATCACGGTGCAAGGGCTCTGATCGGTTTTCCAAGTAGATCGGTAAGGCTTGTCCAACGGTGTTTTATTTCCGCGCCTGATGATAAGCTCTGTTGTAGTTGTGTCATACGAACTTACGGTGGACGATTTGTTGCTGATTAGCCAAACATGTCCTTCGCACGCATTTTCTTGAATGAGTCGATCTAAGTAGCCCGTAGTGGGCAATGTGAGATTTTCAAAGAACCGGCCTGGATAAGTGTTTTGAATCACTATTATATTGCAGAAGCTGTATTTTTCCAAATTCGTGTCTAGTTTAAAATATTCCTGAGCAAGGGCCAAGCCGAAGTTGGGAGTTGTGCATGGAATGACAAACCAAAAAATAAAAGGCACAAAGGAAACACATTTTGTTAACGACATGTTCGATTACGTACCTAAAGCAACTCCAAAGCTCACCAACAGCTGCCAAGGCAAATGTAGGACTGAATCTGGCCAGATTTTTGGTGCCTTGTTTGTAAACTAATTACATTAGGATGTTATGAAAACCCTATGGTTCGTTATATAATTTTAAACACGTTTCGTAAGTTTGAAAAAGTTATTATCTAGTCATTGAATCTAGTCTTGGCAACATATTAGAAGCAATACAATAGTGTTTAGTGGCGAAAGTAGTGGTCATCACGCAATAATCAAAAACACATACAGTAAATTAATCGTATTTAAAGCTACCTCAAAACTCGCAGAACCGGATTTGTTCAAATATATACCGGTGGTGGTACTCAAACAAAAAAGGGTTACAACAAATCACTTAAAATATGTGTCCACTCAACTCGACCAAATCCATTTTGTATTTAGTCTGAACGTGGCAAAAAGTGTTGAATGTTTTCTCTCCTTTGCATGAATAAATACTAAACTTCTGTTCAACTCCATAAATCTCATGATAATCTTCGACGGCCCATTTTCCGTCGTCATCAGGATGCTGAGGTATGACCCATTCTACCTCTTCATTAAGCGGTTCATCCTTCCTCATCTTTACGAAATCAAAATTCACATGATCCTCATAATATGCATTGCGGTCTTAATTATACTTGGATGGCCCTCAAATGCTTAATTGAATTGTAAAAAAATGTGATTACAATGCTGAAACTAGAATTGTTGATACTCTGATAATTATATTTATAAATACTTGTTACAAAATCAAATACACTTTTGTAATTAATTGTCAGAACAAACGCATTAAAACCTTGCGTAAATGATTTCACTCAAAATCCTGTTGACCTCCTGTGTTTAGGGTTAAAAAATTCGGTAAACTGCACTTATCGTATCGTATCACCTTAATCAATCAGAACGGTTTCAGACATATTCTCATGTACATCTGTACGTAATACCGCGTATTGGATGTAGGCTTTCGTAAATCTCTGGCGTGCCTTGAAACAACGTTTATTCAACATTGCGCAATAATAACAGTGACAAATCATACAATCCAAGGATAGCATGACGGTTTAATCACATGGAAAATTTATCCACTGTAATCAAGTCGGATTGGTGGCAGTATAATTGAGGAAAAGATTATCAAAGGTGTCCTTACTTTGCTCGCTCATCCAAGATAAAACATGCAAAGCCGGATAAAATGCCAAATTTGACTGAATTATTTTTCCAGTATCAACCAGCATTTCAAATTACGCAGTTGATTACGAGGCATTGTTTTAAGTCAGGATGGGTCGTATTTTTCAACCAACAATATTTCTCCTCGCTCTCATCACCATTAATAATGCAAGCAATCCCAAAGGTAAAAAAAATTATCAACTCAAACGTTCTCATTTAATTAGCCGCCAAAACTCTAACTGTAATGTACCAAAATACAAGACGTGCCAAAACCGCGACACTTGGACGGCTTCTACAACTGGATTGAGCAAACTTTCGAAGCCTTCCCGACATGGGTTCAAGACCGAGGTTTGGATCCCACCCCGATCACGCCTGGACCCGCTGACATCAGGGTGAACAAAAAGTTTCTCCAGCTCGATTGTCAAATTTGGTAAATTTCCTCTTTAAAATTCACAGTTTAAAATTATAATTACAAGTCTCAAACCTTCTCTTTGCAGGGACTATTACGCAAGCGGGTTTGTAACTGCGGACGAAAATTATTGGTATTCGGATTACGCCGATTTACTTGACGCGAGAATGCAGCTGAGAATTGCGTTTTACAACAATGTCACGCTCGCAGGTATAAATCTGCAATTTCAATTTCATTTCAGTTTGACGAATGTAACCTTTTTACGTTTGCAACTAAAGGAAACTACAAAGCAAACGGGACCGTCCTCGGGATTCCTTTGCAGGGCGAAGGCTCGTGGAGAGTAGTAACTAGATTGCTGAGCCAATCATTTTTCCTGAGTAACTTCGACATTTCTTCCCAAGGCAGTATCAACGCGTCGTCAAGCTCCTCACTTCAAGAGTCCACGCTCGACTTTGGCGGCAGTTACATTCTCGACGTGGAGTTCGAAGGATTGTTTGACGGAGGCGTCGCAGCAGGGCTGGAAGATGCTGTAAAAATTTCATTGGCGGAGGGCTTAAACAATTTCATAAGCGCTTATGGTGGTGACGTGTACAGCTACCCGTTTCCGATTGAGGGGCTCGTCCATGATTTTTATGTTGAGGCGTTGGAAGTAAGTCGAATAGTTTACCGTATTTTAAGTGAATTTTGAATCAACTTGTGGATGCATCGATTTTTTTTATTTGTAGAACACACCCGTGTCTGACATAATTGGAATGTTGCCGCCATCCCGAAAATCGAAGTTGGACATGTAATTGAACAAAAGTAGTTTTCCTGAATAGCCCGTTGGAATGATGACAAAAGTGTTGTTCTTAAAATGTAGCTAATTTATTTTAAAGAAAGAATAAAAATCTTGTTCAGCGAAATCTACAAAAATGTACCATGGTCAAAGGAGTATCTCACTTTGACCATGACTCATGAGTCATGACCTTCTGAGATGATGCACCACATTTTACGATCCACAAATCAAGATTCTCGAGTATGCTTAATTTATTTTGTCGAAATCGAAAACAGATCACAAAAACATACAGTCCACCATTGATTGGCATATTTGTTTCCAGATAACTTGAGATAACACACCTGGAAAGGCATGGGCAGCAAAATATATGTATTCACTGATGAAATGATCAAGTTGGGTAATTTTGGACTGGAACTCGAGGTCTCACCACGATTATCATTATTGTTTACGCATGACCCATCTTCACCAAAAGTCTTTTTATAAGCCATATTGAGAATATAATTTAAAGCCAAGAATTTTTTTGAAAAGCAGTTTATTGGAACAACGACGAAATGTTTATGAAAATCTTCGGATTTTTTATAATCTTCTTCGCTGCCTTGAGCACCGGTTTCGAATGTAAGTCAAAAACTTAAAGGTTTCCCCTTAAATCTCCAAAATTTTGTACACTCAATTAATCTAATTGTAACAACTTTGGCTTTCAGTTGGGCCTCACCAAAACGAAGGTTTCTCCAATTTCCTCCAACTCGCGATTGACAAGTATCCTGCGTGGCTCGTTGAAAATGGGCTGGACCCTGCTCCTCCAGTCGAAAGAACGGCAGATTTGAGCACGAGCAACACGCTCCTCAATCTTGATTGTGAAATAAGGTATGCCTATAAAAGTTTGTTGATATATACATGAAAATCAAATTTTAAAAACAAATTCCCATCATATTTTAGCGATTATTTTGTGGAAGGATTCTCAAGAAATTCTGGCGGCATGGTTACTGAAGCAGATTTGTTGAATGCTCGCCTCGATTTTTTTCTCGAGTACCAAGGAACCACGACATTTGGAGGTCTTTACACTTTCCAACAGTTTTTTATCAGGTTTTTAAAAAAATTGAAATAAATGAACAAATTCTTTTAAAAAATCGCATTTAGGCCACTACAAAGCAAATGGCACAGTAATGTTCAACGTCCCCCTCGAAGGCGAAGGCCAGTGGACAATCCGCACTCAATTTATGTCCAGTCGTGTGTTCATGGAAGGATTCCAAATCACGTCGGACGGCTTCATCGACCTCAACGCCTCCGACATTCGGTACGCCGACATTTATGCAGGGGATGCATCCTACTTCAATTTTGAGGGACTTTTAGAAGGAGACGCAGAACAATACGAGGACGTCGTAAAGGACTCGGTGATGGGGAGATTTAGACAGTTTATTTCCTTTAATCCATTTAACGATGAAAATAACGATGGTTACCCGGCGGTTGGCCTGTTGTACAATTACCTTCTCGAAGTTTTTGCGGTAATTTTTCTGCCAGTTTTATTTGTTACCAGTGGTGTTTTTGTATAATAAAAATGATTGTGAAAATGTAATTTTTATTGTAGAACACACCAGTTTCTGAAATCATTGGTACAACAATGCCTCCAAGTTCAACACAAACGGATCAGCCAACCACTGACAGCACGCCTCCACCATGTCAAAGTTTGCGTCATGGAAATGAGTATGGGACGGAGAAAGTGGAGTTGAACGAGGACACAATAATGATTCTGGAGAAAGCTTTGGGACGACAAGCAGGAGAAAGTAGGAAATGGATTCTCCTGCTGACGGGGAGTGAAAATATGTGAATGTACTAATCATCATTTTTATTAAAGTTTGTGAATCTTCAAATCGATAACACACGAAATTAATATGCCACAAGACGTAACTTCAAGAACTCCATACAACAAACACGATATAGTTGTTATAGCGCACTACTAGTGGAATCCAACACCAATTCCTTGTATGAACGTTTGTATTTTGGTAAACACTTCCAATTTTTATATCGTGAGCTCAAACGCTATATCTAAGGGAAATGGGTATATCCCTGTTTTTGGCTCATCTCCAAGGTCATCTTGTACAAAAGATGACTCAAAGCACATACGCGATGATCAGCGAAAAAAATTGGAGCATGCAAGCTACTGCTTGACTTTACTCAAACAGCTTCTTATTCCGCAATATTAATGTGTGTGGGTGCACAAACAAAATTCCAACGTTGACTTCACTCCAGTGTCTTAGATATCAGTGCACTTTCACAAATTAATTTGTTTAGTTCACAATTACACAATCTGAGGCTATAAAAAATGAGGGGATTTGTTACTAAAATATTTATGACGCTGTTACTGCACTTGAGTGTGTATCCAGCTCAATCCGTGTACATCAGAGAGCAATGCGGAATGTGGCTGGATTACTCTTGTGTTCTTACGCAGAACGAAACCGGAAATAGTTTTGAGGAGGGCGGCGATGTCCGGAGGTGCTTAAGAGGAAGCCAGGCAAAAATTCAGGACCTTTCAAACTCCCTTGGATCTTATTGTGGGACATTGGTTTTGTCCAATTCTGAAAACAACGCGAATCTGTAAGTGTAAGTATTACCAATACCTCAAAATAATAAAAACGTCAAATTTTATAAAATTCCGTTCTTTTATATAGGACGAAAGAACAAGAGCACATTGTTACACTATCCCTTGACACAATAATTAACACCACGGCCACCCGAAATCAAAAAAATCCCGCAGAGTTCACTGAGGTGATCCCTTCATTTTCAAACCCAGAATCTTTTCGTCTTGCCCTAAATACAGGAAATGAAACAAACAAAATTAGACCTGGAACAGTTACAAAACTCTTGCTCATTCCTGGACATTATCACGATTCCGCGAATTTTTCCACAACAATTTCTGCCGAAATTGGAAACTACAAGTTGGTTCTCATGCTGCAACTTAAAGATTGCTGGAAGTCACGCGGACTGTTCCGTTCTTATTTGGAGAATTATTTACCGCTCGTGACCAGCGTTGTGCTGGCTATTGATTCGTACTTTCCGTATGAAGACTTTTACCTCGCGACTGACACTTCGGAGTATGGCTACTATGTCAATGGCTCCGTCCAGTTTATGACTGAACAATTGGAAGAATGTCATACCAAGATTGTTGGGAAGTACAAAGGAAACGTTGAGTTGATCCCGGCGGTTCACTGCAGCCATCACAGTTGGCAAGATTCAAAGGCGAAGCTGTATGGTTCGGCGACTTGCATGGACATGGTGAACAAGTGGGCGGTAGCTAAAAATCGGACTGTAGTTTTTATCATGGAGGACCACGTGAGACCTGATGAGGTCACCGGGGTTGGACCTGAGGGACGTGCGAGTTTTCTTGAAAATGTTGAGGTGCCACCGATCAAAGAGGGAAAATTTTACGACGGTGAGTAAATCATAAAAAATTGTGGTATACGAAGGAATAGAGCAATTAAGTATAAATTGAAATTTATTTTGACAGTGGCTGACTTGCAGGCTATGTACACTACTGGAGGAGAGACAGCGGAAGAAAAAATTTATTGTGAAAATTATTACAGCTCAGCCTCGTTTTGGGGTGTGGTCACAGTGATGTTGGGGACCTCGTTTGGTGCGTTAGTTGTGATTGGACTGTTTATAAATCAGAGTGCCAAATTGAAGTTGAGAGGAGACGGAGGGAGAAACACGGAAATGGAAGGACTGAAAGGTTAGCCGTAAAAATACCTGAAGAAAATGCAAATAGTATATTAAAAGTTTAAAATTAAAATTGCCTGGCATATTTGTAAACCTGTTCGAAATAAAATCGCATATACTCATGCCACGTGGTTTATTAAAGACCATAAGTATTCATTCCAGGCTCGTCCATCTCCCAAGTACATAAAATCGTGATTGTCACCACGTTTTCAATTTTCTTAATGAGATCTACGGTGTTTGTTAAATCCAGCTCCGAAATTTGCGCATTGTTGATTCTCATTTTCATATAAAAATGATCTTCCCAAACTCTTGTGAAATTTCGATGAGTGAAAACCAAAGGGATGAAGGAGCGCTTCCGAATCTCTTCGCCGACATGCTCAAAAGTTGGGATTA
The DNA here is from genome assembly GCA_027743745.1 of Alloscopus bannaensis. Taxonomy (NCBI): domain Eukaryota; kingdom Metazoa; phylum Arthropoda; class Collembola; order Entomobryomorpha; family Entomobryidae; genus Alloscopus; species Alloscopus bannaensis. The sequence goes on from JAHZMW010003984.1 coordinate 13,795, forward strand.
GCGAATTTTCACAGTTGTCTGTCCCATCACCGATTGGTTTTCGTCGATTTTTCGTACCTTTAAATTTGAGATTATATTTCGCCGTTTTGGTATCTTCGTCAGTCAAGAGTATCACTATCTTTTGAATTGGATGACCGTCACGATCAGTTGATTTTTTAGACCATCCGAGTGACGTGTCGACTATTGTGAGAAAAAGTCCGACTAAGGCATTTTCAACGTGGTCGCCTCCACCAAAAAGTGTGGAAACTTGAAAAGCAGCATCCGCAATCGCGTCGGCGTGAGAAGTTAAAACTTGATTTGGTTTGTAGCATCCAAACCTATTACATAAAATTTGCTAACATTAAAATCACCTTCGACATCTTATTAACACATGTAACAAGGTATCTAATACTCGTGCCAATAGAGTTTTTGATTTTATATGTTGATTGATTTTAGTAAACAGATACCATATTTTGGTTTCGTACCTAAAAATAATTTCACCTAATTTTTCAATATTTTTAAATAAATAAAATCCTTATAAATAAAAATTCATCTAAATTTTCAGTCTATGATCAACGGGCATTTAAATGTTAGGAGGAATTGTAAAATACGGTTCTATGTTAATTCCCGGTGCATTTTCGATAATTCAAGAAATATGTTCTTGTATTACAAAACGCATAATACGTGTTTCCATACGGGAAGAAAATCGTCTCGGGAAATATTGAGGGAAAATTATCGTTCGGAAATTGTTCCGGGCAATTTTCGTGTTACCTAAAAGGATAATATTACATTACCAAACGTCAGCTAGTTTTGGTTTTAGGCAACGCTCTAAATCCGCAACAAAAAAATGGAACTCACCTATCACGCAAGCATGATACCTTGTAAGACTAATAATACTAATTGTAAATAAAATTTAACCAACCTGGTATCCGTATTATTTCCCTTAATATCCAACATCTGAGTTGATGTATAGTCGGCAAAGGTTGTCATCGCAAATTCTGATCCCGGAAACCTCTTCTTCAACCGCTTAATTAGAATTCTGGACAAGTCCGCAAATTGTTTGAAGAACGCCTTAAATGTAACAGTTCGATCCACGATGAAGGCAATCTGAAGCTTCGGGATTTCCAACTCTTCTTTATCACAAGTTCCATCTTCGCTCGGTGCTGGCGCTGGGGTCACTTCGCAATGCGCTTCCGACAGCATCACCATGGCATCCAGGACAGTGGCAGGGTTACCTGCAGCAAATGGGAGTTGGTGAATATGAACATTCTTTTGGACCAGTTTTGCGGCAAATGCTTCAAGTTGGGAGTCATGGAGACGGTCTTCGTGTAGTAAAACCAATTTGATGTTTAGTTGTTTCAATTGATTTGCAACGGAGGAGGCGCTAGGAGTTGAGCCACAGTCGTTGTTTCCTTCCGGATTTTCGGCGACAACAACAATGAGCAATTTGAGCGCGTCTTTGTCGTCGAACCACTTAACATTGTGGGAGGACGACGCCATTTCGATGCCTTTAATAAGGGAGGAGATGGGAGAGTCTCCTCTTCCGGAGACCCTCAAGTTGACAACGTCTAAGGGGTTGGTTGTGAACTTCAGAATTGTTTGGAAGCATTTTTTCCTGAAATCAAAATCCTTCCATTTACTCAAATTATTTAATATGGTTAATAAATGTTTTTTTAAAAATATTTTAAGTGTATTAATACAAATTTAATAGTTAACCTGCTGTATGTCGCCACAGAGAATTGAGAGCCTATAAAATGGCTTTGAAGAACGGCACCAAATTTTGGAAACAGACGATTGCTATGTTTTCCTGTGTTGTGAACGAGAAGGACAACTTGTCCATTTTTGTTGTCACAGCCGGAAGCCACAACTGTTGAGAGACACACTAATAATAAGACAGCAAGTATGAGCACCTTTTGAAACATTTCAAGGTCACGATGACTTTGATATGATTATTTACCAGGAGACACAACTCATGTATGATAGGTTAGATGTTAAATTGGGAAAATACGTCTGGGATTGAGTTCACGATGCATTGTTCATTATATTATCGAATTATTAAAGAGTTGGACATATGCATAAGAAAGGTTTCGGTGGATTCTGTTTGTTGATGGTTTTATGGAGATTTCGGCATTTGAATGATCATATATTACGCCGTCAAAGCTATTGTTTTCCAATCAGCCTGATTAGCACAAAGAGAATTAGGAGCAAAGCGGCTTTTAAGGAAATAGGAGAATGATTGTGAGTAATAATTTTTAACGGGTAGGTATACAAACCAATTACACTGAGTATCTAAAAGTACCTAAATTGGTTTGCAAAGTGTATTACATCAATCTGTGATCATGGAGGGGTTTATATAACTTGAGATTGTCATGTTCAGGGAAGCGATTGCTTGTCCATTTTTAAATTAAATCAAGTCCGATGTTCAACAATGTTTTTAAAAAATTGTATTGTTTTTAATTGAAAACACATTAATACGATTAATACGAATTTTTATTGTAAACATATTAATATAATGGAAAACAGTCATTTACAAATTAATCTTGACTAATTGGACTGTGAAAATTTCTTATGCTTTAATTTAAAAACAATGTTGCCGCATTGAGCATAAAAGAGCGTTTTGGTTACCATTCTTTTCTTTCAATCGAGTCATGACAAAAAATTTTGACACCGCCATCACTAAAATAACTAAGCATTTGATAATTTGATATTTTGATAATTTATTTGAATATTTCTGAGCGATTGGAATTTCCAAAATGCAAACTCACGGTGTCATCTACATATTTTTGATTGCGAATATTCGCGCCATTAATCAGACAACTACTGTGCAAGGTGAAAGCGGGTTTAGTGTGTCGCGACCAAACGGTGAAAGCGGGTTTAGTGTGTCGCGGCCAAACGGTGAAAGCGGGTTTAGTATATCGCACCCAAATGGTGAAAGTGATTTATATGAAAAGGATCTAGGGCATTTCCCAGGAACCATTTCCCAGGAGGATAATTCCCTGGGGACATTTCCCAGGCGGACATTTCCCTGGATGTACATTTCCCCGGACAGACATTTCCCAGGCGGACATTTCCCTG